>JARQZK010003049.1:10000-145524 GCA_030704885.1 Cynegetis impunctata | reverse complement strand
CACCCCTCTTTTTAGGGCTAGTAAGAAGGGAACGGTCCCTACGATAAACAAGATAGTTATCTAAGCCAAGTTCACTAGTTTTTACACTATCTGAAAGCCATGTTTCAGTAAGAATTATAATGTCATAGTCACAAGTCACCACCGAGACACGAAAATCAAGTAATTTAGTGTTCATACCCCTAACATTCTGATAGTAGACCTTCACCTCGTTGGCCAAGGGTTTCACTACTTCTGTGATGGAATCCCTCCTGAGAGTTGAAAAAAACGCTTCACCATTACACCCTCGGGCCAGACTGAATGATCGAGAAAGTCTGCTAAACGATGAGAAGGAACAGCTAGTTTAAAGGATGAATATATAGTGGCTTGGCGTGAGTTGAGTTTGGTACACTCCAAAATTGGCAAAACCTCCCTAAGTAACTCTCTAAGATCATCCTCCTTAGTTAATGGAGCAAGGCGAGAAACATGTACATACGCGGGTTTGGGAACACTACATAGAGCGGTGGATTTACCCCTTCCAATTATCGGCGACACATAGGATTTTCTCTTAATAGCACCAGTGTTTTTATGGGTCTCCGAACTGATCCTATCCTTTACAGAATGGGCAGCTCTAGCAGACGTACCATCTCTGTGTTGATTTCTGCCAGCAGCAACCAATTTTAAGGCCTGATTAACTCCTTTGGAAACCTGAGAAAAAGTGAACTGACGTGACTATACATGAAAGAACTGAAAGAACTATATAATACTAAACTATAAGGTCAGGAACAATAATGTAATGAAAACGTTCAAGTTCATGCACCTAAGTGACTGAACACTTGTGTTGTGCAATTCCAAATACACATTACAGTGATGTGGACACTTTTCAGACATGTTTGAGCAAAACATCTCAGCAATTTATCCTCTAATACTTATCATACTTATTTTAAAATTTTTATAAAATCTATGTAATTTCGAAAAATAAATTTTTTGATTCAACTGAAAAACTTTTTAGTCCAGTCATAAGCCTAATCTCTATTGGTAAGAGATTGCATGCTTTGGGCAAGGTGTGAATGAAAAATCGATGGCAAATTTCCTTCTTGAATCTTTGGGTCGACAAAAACCCACCAGCACATCCACGTGTTTGATATATCAAACGACTACAATTCCGAAAAAGTTTGTTTCTGAAGGCATGTACACATAAACTATGAAAGTATAGTGTCCGGATATTGCACACATCTTCAGTATAAAGTAGACTGGTGTGATATCTCTTTTGTTTCTTAAATATAATTTTTAGTATAAAGTTTTGAGTAATAATTAGTTTCTTTAATGAGTTCCTGTACATACCTCCCAAAACAAAGATGCCATATCGAAGAAGTGATTCGGCTAAAGACTTGTAAATCAGGATAAGTAACTTTCGCTAAAGACATTCTCTTAGCTGGTAGAATTTGTAGATGAGCTTCCTCACCTTCTTCGACAAATAATCTACATGATCACCCCACTTTAAATGCTTATCAATAATTACACCGAAGTACTTGACTTCATTAGCCTCCTTAATTTCATCTTGTATATCAGGGACTTTTATACCAGAAAAATCTGGTCTATTTGCTCCAGTTATACTGAAGGCTATATAATTCGTCTTCTTAACATTTAATGAATGTTAATCACCAAAACTATCGAAGTAAATAATTTGTTTTCCATTTTTCTTATAAGCAACCCAGTGTGTACCTTTATTTTTCATTTCATCTAAATTGATTATACCTCATTCTTTCGTATGAATTTTTTTCGGTAAATTATCCCTCATAAAGACACCTCGAAAATGTGGTATTTTCGTTTCGCGCACAAATTCTTCAATATCAAAATTGGTGAGCGGACGATTCGGTAATTTCATCGGGATTTTCGTCTTCCCTGATATGGGGCTAAGAAAAGACCCAAACCTCTCTTATATGGTCGTAAATATAGTCCTTTACCCATTGCGATGGCTTCCATTTGTTTATTGTGTCTTTGAGACTCCTTTAGATGTTCCGCAGCTGATTTTGCCGTATTTATAGCTTTCACTTCCCCCGCAGTCCCTCCTGTAAGTGCTCCAAGAGCTGACAATCCTGCAAATAGTGGAATGAGAGGAAGAAAACCACCTGTTTTAGGAACGGGGATAACACGGCGACGACCAGATCCTCGAATTTTTCGATTTGATTTCTTAATAGCATTCGCTGCAATTCGAACTGAATCGTAAAGATTACCGAGGTTTCTGTTACTGTTTTTTAGTGCTATTCTTGCAAGTTTAGTTGCCGAATTAAGATTGAGCGCACCGCCAACTTTCTCTTCTTCTTAACCTGTCTTCTTCTTCTTCTTATATTTTCGTTTAATTTCCCTGCACAACCTAATCCAAGTTTCACTTTAGCTTTCATAGCTGTCGAAACTGCTAATGCTGCAGCTTTTTCACCCAAACTAGCGTCCGAAGATTTGAACCTTTCCCAAGCTTTCGAACCCAAAACACGGTCTGCTATACGTCTCTGATTTATGTCTGAATTCTGATCATACGCAATGTCGTGATCTCGACACGCAGTATCTAACTGATTGATACCAATATCACCGCGAGCCAATCGTTTTTTTAAATCAGTACCCGGACCGCAATATGAATATTTTTTACCAATTCCTGCGGGCAAATGGAGCTCGAAAGGTAATTTATTTATCCAAGTATTCAAAATACCAGATCCTTTACGGGGAAATTTTTTTTTGTGAATGACCCGATTAGGTTTCTCCATCTGATTATATATGAACATCGCATGCGTGGTGAATGTGAATAACTATATATTCAGATTTTTTCGCATATATATATATATATATATATATATATATATATATATATATATATATATATATATATTTAACTGTTTACACAGATGAAAATCATTCAGTTCAGTCATGCGTATTGTTAAACAGAAATATTTTTTACCAATAGATGATTCGTTCAATTTAATAAATTATAATGATAAAATAAAGCGACATGGTATGCTTTTACCATCATCGATGCGATGTTTACTAATTGGACCATCGAATTGTGGAAAAACTACAATTATGATCAATTTATTACTGCATCTGAATGGATTACGCTTTGAAAATGTATACATATATTCAAAGTCTTTATTTCAACCGAAATATATTTATTTAAATGAGATTCTCACATCCATGAAATCCATCAACTATTAATTTGAAAATTCGGAAAAAATAATTACCACCGCTGAAGCAAAACCCAACTCAATTTTCATTTTTGACGATGTTGCATGTGATAAACAGGATATAATGCGCGAATACTTTAGCATGGGTCGCCATAAAAATATTGACAGTTTCTATCTCTGTCAAATTTATAGCAAAATTCCTAAACAGCTGATAAGGGATAATGCATGTTTACTGATTGTATTCAAACAAGATGAACTGAATCTGAAGCATATTTATAACGAACATGTTAATACAGATATGACTTTTGAGGATTTTAAAAGTATATGTGGAGAATGTTGGCGACCCGATAAATATGGATTTCTTGCTATTGATAAAACTAGTGGAATTGAAAATGGAAGATATAGAAAGGGGTTAGATCACTTCATTTATATGTAGAGCTCAACATTAATTCTCGCATAATTAATACAACCTTCTAGCGAAATAGGTTGAATAAAAGCTGTTTTTAGCTGTTGAAAAAGTTGTTTTAGCCGTTAAAAAGTTGTTTTAGCCGTTAAAAAGCTGTTTTAGCCGTTAAAAAAAAGCTGTTTTTTTCTTGATATATCAATATGAATGATGAGATGAAATCGAAATCTGACCTAGTGAAGGTTGGAAATATTTTGAAAAAAAAACTGGATGAGCTCAAAATGAGTGAAATTAAACGGGAGGAAGCTTTCTCACCGATAACGAGACCTTTGAAAAATTTGGTTGAAACTATTACTACTAACGATGGATCAAAACACACAATTAAAAATGAAATTAAACTTGAACCTGCTGAATTTAAAACTGAAGAAGAAGAAGAAGGTAAAGAATCAATGTTCACATCACCGAAAAAAAAGAAGAAGAAAAAGGAGATTATTATGAGTCTGAAGAAGAGGAAAAAGAGGAAACCATCCATATTCGAGCGGACACAATACATGTCTACACCTAAAAGCGGAAATGAAAATTTTTCAACCCCTAAAGTTCTTCAATATAACCCACAACAAACTACTGAATTTTTTGAAAGTTCACCCACCTCTGAAGAAGAAGAAGAAGTAGTAGATAACAATGATAATACAGATGATGAATATTTGGAGGACGTATACGATACTAGCAGGCAATTTATTCAAAATATATCTAGGAGTGACCAATTCAATGAGTGGATGAATATATTACCACCATTACCACGAACATATATTCATGATATGGTTAGAGATACTGAAAACTTGTTTGATTTCAGATTTGGCGTATATTTTGATGTAGAGAAAGAAGGTTTACAAATTGGGAATGCATCCTTTAGTATAAACGATGAAAATGGGAACGTATTAATTGGTGATAATAAATTAGAATATACAGGTACACCTGGTCTATATGAATTACTATTCAAAAGGAGACCTCAAAGTTATACAGCTAGAGATGAAAAAAATTATTTGGATATTGTAAAACGTTCGAACGCAAATAGACGTAATTTCGATCCAAATGAGCAAATTGCAGGCAGCCGATCTTATAAATATCAAAAAATAATTAGTAAATTAAAATCTATGCCTATAAGTGAACGAAGACCGCCTTCGAAAACAATTGTGTCAAAACGAAAGTTGGGTGGTGGTTCTATATTAAAGGATCTGCATAACAAACGTAAAATTGATTATATATACTGGGATGATATAAATGAACTAGTTGACAGACTACGTCTTTTAGTAGCATCTCGAGCGTCGGGAAACACAGGTCTCAATAACGAAATAATTTCTATAATTGGGGAAATTCGGGAGGCCGGTGTAATATACTGAAAAAAATGGGGATTGACAAGTTTGGTCATCATATTAGCGCTTATCATAGAAGACTTAATGATGACGCTGCATTTCGAATATTAAATTTAATGCAAAAAATGACATATAAATTCATAATAAATTTCCAATCGGATAAAATCGATCCTTTATCGAATAATTATCTTCTATTTGACACCGAAAGCTACTGTGATTTTTTGATGGATTATGGTGTCATAAGAGAAGTACATGCTCATCCAAATATTTTAATTGTTAATATTAACGATGAACAATATAGTTTTAAAGAACTCCAAGACACACCTCGTACACGTAATGATCGTATTTCATTTAAAGGTGTGGGGAATGAGAAATTGTTCGTTGAATTATTAATTGAATGCCCCATTTCTTTTGATGATTCTGATTTGGGTTCGGATTTATAAATAATATATATCATGCATTCAATTAATAGTATTGAATTGATATCGTAAGCACAACAACTTCAAACTATGAAGAAGCGAAAAGATATATTTGCAACATCTGTGAAGGCTGACATTGTAAATGAGCTGCACAAGCCGAGAAGGATTATCTTCCCCCGAAGAAAAGTTATTCTAAAAGGAATGAATGACCTCATTCAGATTGACTTGATTGAAATGATCCCCTATTCAATAGAAAACAAGGGCTATAAATACATACTTGCTGTAATAAATTGTTTTACGAAGAAAGCTTGGGCTGCCCCTTTAAAAAACAAATCTGCCGCAGATGTAAGCAACGCAATGGAATATCTTCTACAAAAATCAATCAAACCAACACCTAAAAACCTACAATCTGATTTGGGGAAGGAATTTTATAATAAGATTTTTGCAAATCTAATGCAAAAGTACGGAATAAATCATTATAGCGTTTGGAGTTCGAAAAAGGCTTCAATTGTCGAAAGATTCAACAGAACACTCAAGAATATATTGTGGAAATATTTCAGTCTACACGTTACACATTATAAATAAATACAATAACACCACTCATAGAACCATAGGTATGAAACCAAATTGCGGGTGATAAAGAAAAATGAGAAGGAAACTGTTGAATACCGTGTATAGCAGAATAATAATGACTACCTTGAATACTAATTTCAAAATAGGCGATTACGTGAGGATTAGTAAGAGTCGAAATGCTTTCGATAAATCCTACACACCCAATTGGTCAAATGAAATATTTCAGGTGAAAAAAATTAAATATACCAACTCTGTCACGTATTTGTTACAAAATGAAAATGGTAATGATATATCGGGTGGATTCTACGATTTGGAATTGCAGAAAGTGAAACACCCAGGAATTTTACTAGTTGAAAAAGTTATTGAAAGAAAAGGAAATCAAGTTCTTGTCAAATGGTTAGGTATGGATCACACAAAAAATAGTTGAATAGATAGTTCAAATATTCAGTAATATGTATAAATATTATATATAATGTATTTTTAAAAAAAATAAAAAACATTTTATTTTGAATATGTTATTTATTTGTTATATAAAACATTATTTTTTTTTTATAAATAATTCATAATCACAATCATCATACAGAGCTCTATTACTATTAAGATTCACAGATCTCAAATATCCAAATTCGGTCCTTAGATCATCGGTTATAATTGGCCACATTTTCACAATATAGTTTTTGAATCCCAAGCCCAAAAGTTTTTCACAAAACTCACGTAATGAAATTTCTGAATTTATAAATTCATAGCACGCGTTGAAGGCTGGAATGAGACATTTCAAATCAACCAAATTTTGTGTGCAATAGAAGCATTGGCTATCCACACACTCGTACAGATTGTGACAACATCTTCGGATTTCATCAATTGTAGTTTCAATATCGTTTTTGATCATTATTACAGCTCGAGCAGCTTCTGTTTCAGGAAAATTAGCCAACATATGCCACTTATGAATTATATCGTGGAAAAAGAATACTTATAGAGAAATAATTCTTGCTGTAGCTCGTTCATCTTCAAAAAATAGTTGCCATTCGGTTCAGTCGCTCTGAAGAATTAAAACTGTTTTCTGAAAATCAGTTGTTGTTTGGAAAAAATTTCCCCTCCATCGATGAAAGACCTTCTTCTTTCATACGTACATATGTAAAATAGAAATCACCATTCAATTTATAATTACGTATAAAATTCAATTTTTCTTTAAGAATAGGTGACAGAATCACTTGCATCTGGGAATTCGATGAAAAAATCGTACTCTATCTCTCGCACATTGTTCCCATAAACCTTTACGAGCTTGTGAATATGCAAATTTCCATTGTATCATTAAATTCACCTTAACATTATCATTGAACTGGATATTCTTCTTCTCGTTACCCATAGAGCTCAGGATCTGGTGTGTGTTTGTATGAGTTGATTAAAAGAATGTTTTTAATTATTTCAATATGAAGGAAGTCCCTTATCAACTTAAATATTAAAATAGAATATAATAGAATGATAATTCGATATTCTTTCTAGTTTTAAGTAATCGGTTTGATTCATTCGTTACAAAAGAAATATGTTAAGTGATTCGAATGTTTTATGTTTTCTTAATAATATAAAAAAGTTTTCTTGTGAGAATATCTAAATGTTAGTGGTGCAGGAAAGAGTTTTGAATACTTAGTTTAGGAATAAAACTTGTTGGTGAGTTGAAAAATATCTATTGAAATATATAAACAAGTGCCATAGGGCGCATATTGTCCGTCACTAAAATGACTAAATTTTTGTTCTGGATTCTCCCCCTGTAAATTTCCTCGAGGTTCAGGTCGGGGAGGGATGTGGTCCGGTGGTGCATACGTATTAATTCTTATAAAGTACTGTTGAAGAAAAAAAGAAACTTATTTTAGAATTGATACTTCATTTTACATTAATATATATATATATATATATATATATATATATATATATATATATATATATATATATATATATATATATATATATATATATATATATATATATATATATATATATATATATATATATATATATATATATATATATATATATATATATATATATATATATATATATATATATATATATATATATATATATATATATATATATATATATATATATATATGTGTGTGTGTGTGTGAATACATTTCTTAGAAGCGTTTAAGTGTATTGACTTTTAATACAAATTAATGAAATCTTAGATGAAAAATGTAGGTAAATGTAAAGTACTCACTTTGGCATCCGACCCATAGATCGTTTTCATCATCTCCTCAGCTTTTTGGTACGCCAAGTTCCATTTCCACACACTAACTTTAGCCATGTTTTTATAATTCTCTAAATGATTTCATTCAAGCTGAATTCATTTATATATACGTATGTATGTACATTGTTAACCAATAATAATACTTAAAAGATGTTTTAATTGTTCCAATAAACTTACGGATTGACATGGATTTTTTTGAAATAGTTTTTCTATTTCAAATGGGTACGATCCGGTTGCTTTATTTAAAAATTCATTGTACTCATAAACCATATCATCTTTTATGAAATAGAGAATACCATTAGTATATCTAAATACAGATGTGATATTGTTAGGAATCCCAGGAAATATTTCGCTTATGAATTTAACAGATTTTTTTCTCAATGAACATTCATCAAGTTCCATACAAAAATCATTTTCATAAAAAATATATGTTTGTCCTTTATAAGTGTTTACAACTCCATTTACTTTACTATCATTGGGGATATCAATTTTGTCAAATTTTCTCTGTTCGATTAAACGAAAATTATTCGAATTCATTCTAAAAATATGTGAATTATAAAATAGAGCTATCTCACCATTAGGTCGTTGATATAAATTAACTCCAGGTTTGAAATTGAATCGATATATTGGGATATATGCTGACAGTCGCACTGGGTTAGGTATAATTTTATCTGTTAAAGATATAACCCACACCCATAACTTATAAAAAATATATAGATGATTATTTATAATTAAAACTCTATCAATTTTCGATTTCACCTCACATAAATTAGGCTGATAAATTTTATTCTCCGTTGCTTCTCGAACAGGTGACTTTCTTGTTGACATAATTTCCATTATTGTCCTCATTGTTGTCATCATAGTTGCTTCCGTAGTAGATATAGTTTTAATGTTAGGAGGTCCGTATAATGATTGAATTGCATAAATATCATCAGGTAGAAGATCAGTGAATATTTTCTCTTAATTATGAAAAGGAAACATAACAAAATCTTGGAACACTTGAATGAGATATACCTAAAGCATGACCAATTTGATAGTGAACCCCTGAGCGTCTAATGCAAGAACTTTCATGCTGTTCATAATGATGTCAACTTTCTAACTACTTCTGTGAGTGGTAAATATTCTATTATAATATCATGGATAATAACGCAATAAGCTCTGGTATTGGCTGGAAACGTCCAAGTTTCACGTCAACAGTAGATGATTTGAAAGCCTCATTACGTCTGGAGCAGTCAATAATAAATAAACATTCATCTTTAAATTCAGTATATGTCAATAGAGGAATTTTCCTCTGTCCATTATAACCAATTGGAAATTCAGAATAATTATAATAGGCTTCGGCATATTCATTTCGCTCAAAATTTAGTCGTAAGTTTTCTTGTGGAATGATTTCACCATTCAGTAATAAGCGAATGTCTGAAATATTAATATTATCAAATAATGTCGGATCTGCTGTGATAATGTTCTTCCTTTTTGTTTGAAAGCAGCAAACTATAAATCTTGGACAATCAATATTTGAAGTTGTTTTAACAGTCCAAATTTCTGTAGGAGAATTTGTTGGGAGAGAAGGTAGTTCATGAATCTCCCATTTTCTGAAGGAAAACAATATTGGTCGATCTGATTTCATGGATTCTAGTAATTCCAGTTTTAGTACATCGTTCGGATGAATATGCTTCACCTTTAGTTCAATAGAATCAATAGAAAATTTTCCTTTCGTTACACCCTCCTCCTCACGCTCTCCAGCTGTTATCTTCATAGCATTATTATCATTTTGTGATCTTACTAATCGTAGGGTTTGCTTTCCACAAATAACTAAACGATAATCATTAAAAAAGTTTAATAAATGTTTAAGAAGAATCCTTAATATGAAACTTCCATCAGCATTCAAAGTTGGTCTATTAGGAAAAGTCCAACCTGACGTCTCTAATTCTCTGGAATCCTCCTTTTCATAACACAAGTAACTTCTTATTGTACTCACTAAACCAGGCTCTCTAACTGTATCCACTTCAGTTCCATGTAATTCATATGAAATTGTATCGAAGAGAAAGGCACCTGCATTTAACACAGGTTCAACTGTTCCAGCTCCAGCAGTTCTCTGAAGTTTTCCTTTAATGTTAAGAGCAGCATCATACATTAGAAGCCATGTATCTGGACGGTTTATAGTTATTTCAATACTATCATTATTATTGAAGGATTTAATGAAAGGTAGATATGTTCGACTTTCTACTTTGACAATGGACTCATCACTTTTAATTGGTTGATACAAATTGAATGTTTGGTTTGACAACATAGCCGATTGATTTTAGAAATAGTCTATTTTTCAGAGGAAGTTTTCCACTTAACTTCTTGGAAGGTTTCTTTGTGAATGATCCAATTGGATTGAGAGAACTGTATTTATAAGGTGGGTTTATTATCAGGACCATTTTTTCAATTCTAACTGAATGATAATTCGTTCACCTCTGAAGTTAACCAGCTCAGAATCTTGATTTAATACTCCCAAAGTAATATTATGAATATGAGTGGTTGAGAGGGGGAGATATATCAAATTTCTTGGTACTTGATCAATAGTGTAACCAGGATCAGAATCTAACGAAAACTCGTATATTGTATGAGATGGTACATCATTGTAGTAAGCTCCTTCAGTAATGTTACACTCAATGTTGATAGTCTGAACCTTTACTATGTTCACTGGTAAATCCGATTGATTAATTTTGTTCTCAGGAAGAATGTTTTTTGTGAAACCTAAGAGATTACCGAGCGAATCATCCTCAGTGAAATCAATATCACAATATTTATGGAAAATTTCACATTGTAGAGTGCTGAGGTTAGGTCGTAAGAAAAAAATCTGATCACCTTCTTGTTTAATTTCTTCATCAGTCAATAATTTCACACAAAGATATTTTTCAATGTCAGCTATCTCATATGTTCCAGTAGGAATAACTATTGAGTTTCTAACATTTTTATCGAAATAATAAAACTTATTATTCTCGATATTAGGAATTGTGTTATATGAATAAAATCCTATCAATGCAAGACCATATTGATACTAAGGATCAAGTTCTATAGGGATAGGTAGGTCAACTGAAAGGATTGATGAACAACCTTTCAATGTGAAGAGCAGAGACATGACTATTTAAATTAAACTAATTTTCATTTATTTATAGAGTTTTATCTAACAAAAATTTTAAACATAAATGACCACAATTATAAGTATTATAGTTCTGAAAAATGTTACGGTTATATTTCACATTGCATCCAGCAAAATATTTAATTAACTCCTTGGGAGGTTTTAAATTCCCAAATCAATCGAAATACTCTACCACGTCTTTATTTTTGATGTAGGCAACCCAATGAGTACCGGAACCAGTCATTTAATCCAAATTAACCACTCCACATTCTATGCTTTTTATAGTTTTTGGTAATGAATCTCGCATAAAAACTCCTCTAAAATGAGGAATATTCCCTTTAGCAAATTTCAAAATTTCATAATCATATAATGCTCTCTGAGGTAAAATTTTTAAAAGTTTTTTTTTTGCTTTTTGAGAAATAATCCATAACCCTTCTTAGTTTTCTTCAAGAACAATCCATGTCCTATAGCTTCCATTGCTTTATTATGACGATGATCTTCATCTAATTTTTTACTAGCATTTTTAGCATCAATTACAGTTTTAGCTACAGCACTTGCTCCTCCAAGTAATGGACCAAGGAGAGATAATCCCGCTAAGATAAGAAGGATGGGGATAATCCCCCCTTGCTTCGGTTCAAAGGAGATGGTTCGAGGTACCTTGATTTTCTTTTTACCCCCTGCCTTTTTAATAGCAACTCTTGCAGCTTTGAGTGCCAACGTCGTAGATTTTTTCAAATCCTTGAAGTCATTGTTTTCTAAGGCTTTGTTCACCGGAGAAACTCTTGCTGTTTTGGAAGATTTTTTCTTAATTCCTATTGTGTTATTTTGTTGCTTTCGCTCTCTTTGTTTTTTGAGGCCCATCCCCAGTTTACGTTTTATTTTCATGATCCCTGTTGTTAGTAAAGCGGCAGCTTTTTCTCCTAATTTAGAATCTTAAGCCTTTACTCTTTCCCAAGCTCTGTCTTCCAGAATTTTATCAGCTTTGTGAAGATTTGTTGTCTTTATTTTGCTCGTAAGCTAGGTCATGTTCTCTGCAGGCTCCGTCCAGTTTATTAATTCCTAAATCGTTATTACGTAAACGTTTCTCTATGTTAGTGCCAGGTCCACACCTGAATAATGGAAATAATAAAATTTATTTCATGAAATCTTGTGAATGTTGAAAATACTCAACAACTGTATCCTGGTATGTGAGCTTCAAATGGTAATTTGTTTATTAGTGTGTTTACGACACCTGTTCCTTCAGCTCTAGTCAGCATTATAATGAATGAAATGATCTAATGACGATCATTAAATAGGAGTAACTATAAAAGAATTTTCATGAACTATACATGCTCAGTATTGCTCAAAATGCAAATTAAACAACATCCTTCTAAATTACCAATTGAAAACTTAGATATTTTAGATGAAAAAACGGTATCGAAACATGGAGATTTATTTCCAGACAGTTGCCGTTTTCTTTTTGCTGGACCAAGCGGATGTGGGAAATCAAATGCTCTCCTAAGTTAAATCTTCAACGTTAACGGATTATGCTTCGATAATGTGTATGTATATTCAAAGAGTCTGTTTCAACCTAAATATCAGTTATTAGAACAAGTGCTTCAGCATGTGCCGGAGATAGGTTATTACACCTCCAAAGAAAGTGATGATCTCATAAATCCTGATGAAGCAAAGGAAAATTCGATTTTTATTTTTGATGATGTTGTTGGCGACAAGCAGGAAAAAATAAAGGCTTTTTACTGCATTGGACGCCACAGAGCAGTTGATGTTGCTTTCCTTACTCAATCATACATTATGGCAATTAAGCATGGATGTCGAGATAATTTGAATATCATTGTCTTATTCAAGCAGGATGATGTTAATCTAAGACATGCTTTCGATGAACATGTAACTCCAGATATGGATTATAATTCATTTAAAAAGCTATGCGCACACTGTTGGAATTCTAATAAGTATGGCTTCATAGTAATTGTTAAAGACTTTGATATCAATAATGGACGTTACCGTCAAGGTTTTGATAAATACATTAGAATACCTGAACTATCCTCAGTGCTTGATAATCATTCTTAAAATGAAGATTAATTCAGACCGACAACGAAAAATTAAAATTCAACAAATTGTCAAAGATATAAGAAAACAATATCTCTCATTCAAACTCGGTAAAAATAAAAATGATCAATCAATTAGTAGGCTATTCAAACCTATAACTACAAGACTTGATATAATTGAGGATAAACAACTTGCTGGTCTTATAAGTAGAGTAAACATACCAGCATTCAAGCAGCAGCAAACAGCTCCCAAACAGCTATTCGTTACTTCAAGCCCTCTCACATATACTCCTGAAACAAAACTTAGTAAATGGGATCCTAGTTCAACGTTTCATTCAACAACAGCTTTAGATGATAGATTAAATGATGAGGCCACCCTTTTCTCAGATACAAAGATATTAGCAGAAACTGAGCGTGAAAGTGAATCTAATTCTTCCTATGAAGATGACGAGATGAAAGAGGTTAATCTCAGCATTAAAGACCCCATTGTCATGGATAAATACTTAGGGTCGTACCCATATGTAATACGAGACTACGTTTCTAACATTTGGAGACCTGAAACAGGAATTCCAATTGATCCTGCATAAGGTCCTACGTATGACTTCAGATTATCTAAATGGTTTTTAGGAAAAACACCTCTAAATTTTGATATTAATACAAATGAAATAATACTGAATGAAAAAAATCGTTTTCCTGGAACAAAAGGTCTCTATGGGTTAATATTTGATAGTAACCCTTCACGTTACACGAATAAAGACAAGAAATTCTATAAACAAATTCTCCAAATTACGAATGTTCATAGAAGAGGTTACGATCCTTGAAAACAAAGAAAAGGAAATTCAGGTATTAAATACACTCGAATAATCGGTCCTCTAACAGCATTTAGAGGAGAAAGTTTGATGACTTACAATGAAAAACCTGTGGAGTATGTCTTTTGGGATGATGTGAATGAATTAGTTGATAGACTGCAATTACTCTATGCTTCAAAATCTGCAGGAAATACATCAATGGATAATGAAATTAAGTCTATAATTGAAGAATTAAGGGAAGCTCAAATCATATATTAAAAATTGTAATTAACTAAAAGTAACATTTGCACGAAGCCTCTCAGCAAGTTTGGGAGTACGTCTCGTGGAAGAGATCAGTAAAGACGTAAAATAAATGGAGTTCAACGATTTCCTCTAACACCAGAAGGTGAATATGATATGAAAAATCATAAATTATGTAACATAAAAATACCAACATCTGATAATGATGGTGCAACTAAAGCCTACGTTGACTCTTCCATAAATAATCAACAAGTGAATATGTTAAGTAAATTTCAGCGACTTAGTGATAATAATGATAAAATGTTAACTGATTTTCGTGCTTCCAAAAAACTCAATCAGCAAGAAAGGGGAAAAATGGGGAAAGAAATTGAAAAAGGTATTCAATTTAATGAAAACACCGGTAAATATATGAAGATTCTCAGTAATCACATAAATCAAGGATTTAGTTCATCTGACGGAAATTTAGAGTCTTTCAAGACTTTTGTGAACGTAGAACTGAAGAAAATTGAAAAAAGCCTCAAACATTTGAGTGACACTTTGGGTAAACTAGAAGCATTATATAATTCAACATCTATTGAACCTAGCGACATAAACAGTTCAACCATAAATGAATGAACATAATGAAACACTCTGAAGAAAAGCTTCAAGTCATCAAGGAAATTCATCGTCCAGCTAGAAGGAATTTCAAACGTCGTCGTACTATCATTAAAGGTTTATCGGATTTATGGCAGGCGGATCTTGCACATGATTTTGTTCGTATTAGCAAATTTAAACACATGCTTCATAAAGGATATTTACCTAACTGGACTACTGAAATATTTAAAGTAGAAAAAATTTAAATTACAAATCCAGTTACTTACCTTCTCGAAGATTTAAAAGGAAATCCCATCAGAGGAGCATTTTATGAACATGAATTACAGAAAGCGAAATATTCGGATGTATATTTAGTGGAAAAAATTTTACGTAGGAAGGAAAACAAACTATTTGTACGATGGCTTGAATTTGATGAGTCACATGATTCTTGGATTAATAGCAAAAATCAACTATAGATTTTTCAGTTCAACAGAGCTATTCAGAGAAGCAAGATGTATACTCCAGATTATGAATTCAACTCAAAATCATTGAATTATAATATGAAATTAATTGAGAATGAAAAACAATTTGTATTGAATACAACTTTCTCGTTAGGTGAATATGTAGTGGATTGTGGGTTGAGTGCAGCAAGAAAATTTTCACCAGCAGTTAAACTATCAACAGATGAACTTTCTATCTACTTCGATAAAAAAATTAGCATTTCCTTCGATCACATGCAATGGCTGATGTTCATTGAAATACTTCTCCTTCATGAGAAAAATGATATTAGATGTATTGATGATATAACAATTACAACTACAAATATCAATGGTTTCAAGATGTTACATTTGTCAAGAAATGGTAGTGATCTACACATGATTAAAGAAGACATATCTAAAATACTTGATTATCAAAATAACTTTTTGAAAAATAGATTAGAATTGTTGATTATTTTTAAATTTGAAGACTATTATGAGAAATTTATAAGAATTATAAGTGGTATCATGGTAGATAGTTCTAGACCAATAATAGAATTAAGCAATATGTTCTGTGAAGCAAATCCCTCAATTCATAGCTGTATATTAAACGAGGCTATGCTTTATGTTAAGGATAAAATTTTGTATGATATAGAAAAAATTACTGGAAGAAATGAAATATTTTCATAGAAATACCTTGCATTATTCATATAAAAAATAAAAAAACTTGGTTATACAGGAAACGTCATTTATTAACATTAAGGTGAAGGTAACATAAATTCATGACATAATAAACTAGTAATCCCCAACAAATATCTTATCCTCCAACAATACTCCACTGGAAAATCTTCTCTGAAATTCTTCACAAGATGAGGTTGAAATGAGATGTATTTGTTTATGGTTCCTTCACCTAATCGTACTAACGTTGACATCATCTGCAGAAAAATTAATTGAGTAATACCCCCCACAGAATGGTGAGTGTGAAGTTTGGTGGTAAGTAACGTTATCATCATCATTTGAACTCAAAGCTAATTTTAATTATATGTCTTTGAGTAATAGATTTTTCTATACCCTACGAATGTAGGAAGATCCATTCCCTATTTCAAATTTATTAAAATTCACTTCTAAACAAATTATTGAGCTGAGAGCGAAACCACTATCTTTTTCTTGAAATTCTTGAAGCTTCTGAAGAATTTTAGTTGATATATAATTTTCAAAATAAGTTTTCAAATCAGTACCGCCATCAATGAGTGCATTTTTTGTATGAAAATATTTATAGTCATATATTTCCTTTTCTGGAGTTTTTTTAGTAAATTCACCACAAAATACTGTATTTACTTTAATGACATGAAATTTTTGTAATAAATTCCTTACTCTAGATTTAAATAAATGATATGCGTCAGATAAAAATTCATTAATGTCAGTATGTTTTATATTTAAAACAACCCCTGTGCGTATTCTGCCATTGAAGGCGCTTTCTACGTCTTCCCATCTAACTCTGCTACTTCGCATTACTTTAGAAACATCAGACGTATTAGATTTTACTGAACCCCCTTTCTTTGAATCAATTTTATGTAATAGTTTAAGTTTGAATTGTTTAAGGCGAGCAATAGAGGTTTGAGTTTTAATACAGTTACCATGGTTGAGATGTTTGTTTTTAAGTAATTTATTATATTGAGATATCTGTTTTTTGATATAACCTAACCATTTTATGCATTCACTATCATTATGTTTTGTTTCAAGTAAAAGCCTAACTGCTCTTTCGAATAATGATGAAACGTTACATACTTCCTTATCCATCTTTTCTACAGCTCAACGAATTCAAAAATCGGTGAGGGGGGTAAGTCCGGATATTCTTTGACCCCAGTTACTTTCAGTCCATAAATATTATCCTTGAGGTAATTAAGCTTTTCCTTAAGCACTTCGGTGCTCCGATGAGGTAAATAGACATATTCGTTTTCTAACTCCAGAAGAACTACTGCCCCAAACTTGCCCTTTTTAATGCTGGCATTAGTTATCGAAAAAATAGTGTTCTGCGGTAATTCTTTCAATTTGAGAGTAGGCTTTGCTAGACTGCAAATAGAATTTATTTTCTTTAAATCCATTTCTGAAAACATGATTTCATTATGAATATCTAACAATAGAGTTCTAAATAAATGTTCATATCTATATATATATATATATATATATATATATATATATATATATATATATATATATATATATATATATATATATATATATATATATATATATATATATATATATATATATATATATATATATATATATATATATATATATATATATATATATGTATATATATATATATTAATTTTTATAACTAATATTTACTCAGTTCTCGCAGAATCTGTCTCTGAAAATTTTTTGCCTATGTTGAGAGTTCAGACAATAACTTATTTTTTCTTCAATTATTTTGATTCTTTTATTGAAATGAAACCTGTCTACAGCATGTTGAATCCAAGGTCCAATTCTAGCAGATTTATGAGCAAAAGCCCAATGTAAAATTAATCGTGATTCACAGATTTTAGAAGTATTTACAAAAGTAACTTTTTTCTTAGGTATACTATTCATCTTTTCGGAAATCCTATCAAGAACTGAGAATGTTTTGAAAATACATACATATATATATATATCTATACCTATGTACATATATATATATATATATATATATATATATATATATATATATATATATATATATACATGATTTCATTGAGAATATTTATGTAAAGTATGAATGGGTTCACTCACCTAGCATGTAATTCAACGAGCTCTGCTGTCTGAACACTGAGCTTCCAGCATTTTCTATCCCCTTAAATATGTTAAAACTCTAACAAACAAATGCTTGACAATCAACCACATTCAATAACAAGAATACCATAAATGGTTATATTGAAGATATCGTTAAAGGGAGCAATGAAGTTGAAGATGGGAAATGTCAATACTGTCCCATTAGCATGATAGAAGATTTGAAGGAAGTAAAAATATCAAAAAACTTTTAACTGTAATTGAAATTGATAAAATATAATATTTATATAAAATATTCTTATCACGAAGTAAATAAATAAATGTTCTTTGTTGAATTTTTGCTAACATCAGTCAATAACTTAACTGTCACATAAATTTGTTTATAAATATTAATTTGATAGAAATTTCTCAAGTTATATGATTTTTTAAAAAACTATTTCAGTCACTCGAGTGTAGATGTCGCAAGTAGGTTGATTAAAATATTAAGAGAATAGAATGTTTTTAATCATTTGAATGTAAAGGAAGGAACTTCCTTATCAACTTAAATGATAAAAATAGAATAGAATAGAATAATGATAATTCAATGTTCTTTCTACTTTCAGTAATCGGTTTCATTAATTCATGATTTTGGAACTAGGAAAATTGTTACAATAAAGAAATATGTTAAGTGTAATTCAAATGTTTTATGTTTTCATAATAATATAAAAAGTTTTTCTTGTGAGAATATCCAAATGTCAGTGTTGTAGGAAAGAGTTTTGGGTACTTAGTTTAGGAATAAAACTTGGTGGTGAGTTGAGACATATGTACATAGAGTAATTGTAGTCTATAATTAAGGAATTAAGGGAAGTTCAAATCATATATTCAAAATTATAAGTATATATATATATATATATATATATATATATATATATATATATATATATATATATATATATATATATATATGTATGTATACATATATTGAAGCATATACTAGCACATAACAAGTACATAGGTAGATAACAAATTGATATTATTCTCCTATGAGAAGCAGGTCGTGATCCAATCAACGTATGAATGTTTTTGAGGTTAACCGACCACTATCACAGCCACCTGTTTTTCAATCCCCGCGAAGAAATACGTTCCCAACCCGCCGAACTTATCAACATTCGATAAATATATTATTGAGGTTAACATATGAATAACAATATGAGTACGTGAGAATTATACGAAAATTATACGAAAATTTCAACCCTAGAGATTTCTACCCTTCGAATATGCGGGGGATGACATCGAGGATTCATCTACAGGTTAGGTCTTTTTGACATCCTGTCTAGTATGCGCTCTCGTTTCAGTACAAAATCCACTTCCGGTCTAGAGTCCGCTCTGCTCTTCTTCTATATATATATATATATATATATATATATATATATATATATATATATATATATATATATATATATAAATATATATATATATATATAGTTAGTTTTATTTCTTGAACCACAAAGTATATATTATTTTTGGTATTTTCTTGGAACTAAGGTTCATATAATATTAAACGTCAATCGTTACATGTTCTTTAATAAATCATCCAAACGTTTCGGCACATGGTTTTGGCGTTTATCAATGGACCCTAAAACAAGGCAAAAGTCTGACAGATATTGTTAATATGTAACACTGTTAATATGTAACACTGTTTTTGAAACAAAGTACCTATTTTGCTGACTGTTAGAGGTGTGCTGTTTGTGAAAAAAATTTTATTTTGATATCTGACAGACTTTTGCCTTGTTTTAGGGTCCATTGATAAAGGCCAAAACCATGTGCCGAAACGTTTGGATTATTTATTAAAGAACATGTAACGATTGACGTTTAATATTATATGAACCTCAGTTACAAGAAAAAACCAAAAATAATATATATATATATATATATATATATATATATATATCTTTTTTTTTTCAAAAGTTTTGAAATAGTCACGAATGTCGCGGCGAAACGTCAACTTTTTAATGGAATCGAGTACTTTTGAGATTCACTAAGCTTATTATTGCTAATAATTATCAAAAATTTTTATATATTCATATACATATTGAAGCAATGGTTGATAATAACAATTTATACATTTATTGAAAGAAATAACGCATAAAGCACGTTTCGGTATCTTCTTATTCAGATGCTAATGGCAAACTTATATTGGTAGGTACAAGGTAAGGTATATATATATAAATATATATATATATATATATATATATATATAAATATATATATATATAAATATATAAATATATATATATATATATATATATATATATATATATATATATATATATATATATATAATATATATATATATATATATATATATATATATATATATATATATATATATATATATATATATATATATATATATATATATATATATATATATATATATATATATATATATATATATATATATATATAATCTCTTGATAATTATTAGCAATAACAGGCTGGTTGAATCTTAAAAAACTCGATTTAATTAATAAGTTGACGTTTCATTACGATATTGGTAATTGAAATTTCTTTGACATTTATTGATTCGAAAAA
This sequence comes from Cynegetis impunctata, assembly GCA_030704885.1. Lineage (NCBI taxonomy): Eukaryota > Metazoa > Arthropoda > Insecta > Coleoptera > Coccinellidae > Cynegetis > Cynegetis impunctata. The sequence continues at coordinate 124,740 of JARQZK010003049.1, read as the reverse complement.
ATTTTTGAAAAGACAAGGCTGCTTTGTCTTGCTAATTATTTATTATATGCTATTCAGTCTAATATTAACATTCAAAATAGTTATCATTAGATGGTAAGGGAAACCAAAGAAACTTTTACCTACGTAATGTTTGAAAATAAAAATAATAGGGTACTATTTATCTAACAACAAAGAAATTAGTCATGGGAAAATATTAAAGATGTGGAGTAGAATTATCGGTATAGTACGTTTATATGGAAGCAGCCGTTGACACGTGTTTCGGACTCTTTGGTCCTCATCAGAACGGCGTAGCTAAGTATTGGATTGAAAATTTGGAGATGAAAATAGTTTAATAAATAAAATCCTCTGTTATGGAAGAAAATCACTTATTTGTTTTTTTTTTATTCAACCAGCCTGTTATCGCTAATAATTATCAAGAGATTAAAAATAAATCACAGGCAACAACAATTCGAATAAATAATATATATATATATTAGCAATGTGGCACCCGACTTTGGGTGATTTGGGGATTGTTTTTATCGTTTGAAGCCGTCATATAGTTCATTAGGTATTGCTAAACCATATACCAATAAATAAGGTGGGTGCCACATCTACACTAAAAAACTTTGGAACATGCAATTTCGTTCAATAGATTTGAAATAGATGGCGCTTTGTTTTATACAAACTATATGTTGGACATAATTGATAATATATAAGCCCATTTTGATGACACCTCTAAGTGGCACCCGTGATATAGCAATGCTGAGCGGACGTGTTATCAGAATAATTCGTGATTATCTTACAAGAATGCTGAGGGAAATGAGACTAATAATAAAGTGAGCTCAGAGCAAACTAAACATATTTTGATTTTCGCATAGACACCTTGAATCTGTTATGTGTAATTGATACCCAGATTTGTTGGCTATGTCTCAGATAATTCAAAAAATAATGGAGATGGTTGAATTGGGATGGAACGGAGGGGTTAAGTACCGTATTAGTTATTGATATGTTGAAATGTAGGAAGTTGAAAACACGATGTGAAGACATTGTAAAGGCTGGCTGTATAACAGAAATTTTTTTGCTGATAACATGGGTTTTCGTTACGCATTATATATATATATATATTTATATATATATATATATATATATATATATATATATATATATATATATATATGTATATATATATATAATTGAAATGAATCAGAATCATTATAGTGATTACTCATCTATTATTTGAAATAGTTATTTAATTTGATGTCTAAATACTGATGCCGATATATCAACATAATTATACTATGCATGAATGATGAACGACATTGACTCCGATACAAAACGGAACCATTTTGTCCATAATTGACCTCAGATTATGGACAAAATGAGTACAACAAAAACACCAAATAGACCAACTCTTATGTCGACTGTTTCTTTAAACCCAACAGCTCAATAACGTCAAGCTGCAGGTAGTTCGCAAATACCTCATAAACAATGAATACCTCCTCAATGAAAGAATCATTTTCAAGATATGAGACAAACATCGAATAATTTCACATCGAAGAAATAAACAATCTCGACGCAGAAAATAGCGAAGAGAATGTAGATGAAAATTACGAATTATACGGCAGTCCGTCAGAAGAAAATTCTGATGCTAATGAATAAAATTGTGAAAATTTTCAGATAATGGCCTCGGAAACTCAATTGATCTAAATTCTTTGAATGACAAAATTGAGAAGAATTATTTTCAGATAGTGGATGTACTGAATGCCTAATGGGTCCTAGAGTTGCGTCGATATCATACTACATCTCATTTATTCAGAAGATACTAATTCAATAACTCCTCACGGAAACGATATATGCCACGAAAAAGTTTTATTATCTCTGGACTCCTTCGATATTCTAAAAGAATTCTCTCTTTGTAATTTATCAATTCCTTACTCAATATGACGGCATAGTTGGCTTTAAATTTTTACGTAAAAATAATTTCACTATTGATTTGGAAAATATTATTTCGATAGGTGAAAATTGCTGAGAATTGTAGAATACCTATACATAATAGACGTGTACCGAGGCGAGTTCTAGACCACTTCAACTTTTCCATAGTCCAATATGTTTTTTCTGCTCATGCACGACTACGGGGCGCGACTATGGACAGAAAGTGGGCCACTTTGTGGCGGAATATTCAAACAGCCGTGGATAACGCTTCGAAGCGTATGTCGGCCATTTTCCAAGATGGCGGATCATGGTATTCTCGTCATTTAGAACCTGGCTAAAGGAGGGCGTTCCAAGATGGCGCATCGCTTATGATAGATCACGGTATGCTCGTCATTCAGAGTCTTGCTAACAGAGGGCGTTCCAAGATGGCGCATCGCGTATGACAGATCACTGTATTCTCATCATTCAGAATCTCGCCAACAGAGAACGTTGCAATGTTATTCAAAAATTTCAATGTTTGACGAATGATAGATCTATGCTCTGAGATATCTATGATTCACGATGGCATTAGACAGTTTTATGACAGATCTGATGTATGACGTATGACAGATCTATGTTTTAAATCCAAGATGGTGGATGACGGAGGAAGATCTATGCGTGAGGCTATGAGAATACGTATGAGGGCCCTCGGGAGTGGGGGGCCCTTGTGACTCTTATACAAATCATGCAGGCGGGCCTCCGTTATATAACCTAACTTGTCGTTAGCTGACTTACAGATCACGGTTCAGGGATACTTCCTCTTTCAGAACCTTCTCAACAGAGGGTGTTGCAATCGTATTCAAAATTTCAATTTTTGATCTATGATTCAAATTGAAGATGGTGGATCTATGATCCTTACTCTTTCAAATCAAAGATGATGAATTACAGGTGAAGTTTGACAAATTCAACTGATGTCCTTTGAATTCCTGGTTATAAACGACCTTCACGTACCAAGTTGATAAAAAAAACTCTTTGTTCACGGATCTATCAACTTTAAAAAAAAACTCAAATGGAAGAAATCTGCATGTGAAATTGAGCCCAGTACCTCAGGATTGAGAGTCCAACACTATGTTCGCGGCTATATTGACAGTTTTGAATACGATTGCAATACCCTCTGTTGTGAAGGATCTGAATGATAAGGGATTCTTGAACCGTGATCTGTAAGTCAGCTAACGACAAGTTAGGTTGAATAACGGAGGCTTGCCTCAAAGATACGAATTAAAGTCGCAAGGGCCTCCACGAGTCTCCGAAAGAACTCCTATTCCTTAATATCGAACAATACCAGGCGCCTGGATTGCCACGAAGACTCCTGGAGGCCCCTATAAACAATTTCAGTCCCCTAAACCCCTCATGAAGACTACCGGGGTCCCCCATACTTATTCTCATAGCCTCGCGCATAGATCCTCCTGCATCATCCACCATCTTGGATTCAAAACATAGATCTGTCATACGTCATACATCAAATATGTCATTCTAAACTGACAAATGTGATCTTGAATCATAAATATCTTAGAGCACCTATCTGTCATACGTCATAAAACCGATCTGCCATTCTTAACTGTCAAATGTCATCTTGATTCATAGATATCTTAGAGCATAAATCTGTCATACGTCAAAGATCTCATCTGTCATTCGTAACTGTAGAATGCCATCTTGAATCAAAGATATTCCAGAGCATAGATCTGTCCTACGTCAAACATTAAAATTTTTGAATAGGATTGCATTGTTCTCTGTTGGCGAGATTCTGAATGATGAGAATACAGTGATCTGTGATACACGATCCGTCATTTTGGAACGCCCTCTGTTGGCCAGGTTCTGAATGACGAGAATACCGTGATATGTCATACGCGATGTGCCACCTTGGAACGCCCTTTGTTAGCCAGGTTCTAAATAAGGAGAAAAGCGTTATCCGCCATCTTGGTAAATGACCGACATCTGCTTAGAAACGTCATTCACGGCTTTTTGGATTTCCCTACACAAAATGGCCAACTTCCTGTCCATAATTACGCTCCGTAGTCGCGTTTGCGTAGAAACAACATTTTGAAAAGTTGAAGTGGCCTAGAACCCTCCCTGATATACTACTCATATTTCCAAGAAAATTATCCTACACAATAGATTTATCACATTTGGCTATGAAAGTTCAGAATCAATTTATTAAAATTTTCCAAAATACTGAAAACACCCTGCAATTACCTGGAGAATCTTTGAATTTCACTTCAAAAATCAAACACCATATCAGAACTGAAGATGAAATTCCTATGCATTCAAAAATTTATATATACCCTGAGAAACATCGTATGAAAATTCAAAACCAAATTGCATCATTATTAGAAAAAGGTTTTATCGGACCTAGTATATCTTCCTGGCCCTGTGTTGTTATTAAGGTGAAAAAAGTAAAAATCGCGCATGGAAATTTACTATCGACAGTTAAATGATGACCAAAAATTGCGTCAACTACTGGATAAGCTTAAAGGGGCACAATACTTCATGAATCTCGACCTAGCTTCAGGTTTTCACCTGATCCAATTAGATGAGCAGATTATAGAAAAGACAGCTTTTACCGTAGATAACGGCCATTTTGAGTTTGTCAAAACACTTTCTGGGCTGAAGAACGCCCCAAGTACGTTTCAATGTTTAGTTAGCAATATCTTACAAAATTTCATCGGAAAAAAATGTTCAAAAAATATTTAAATTATACTCATAGTGGAATTGTAATGAGTTTTTGTGGCACACCCAAGTAAGGACAGAAAACTTGAAATGCGTTTACAAACGATAAAGCTGTTGATATGATTCAGGTATATGTTGAATGTCTTCAAAATGCGGCATCGGTACGAAGAGAATACAGATGTCGATATCCAAATCGGCGTTTACGGCATGTGAGAATTTCTCAGGCATGCTTGGGGAAAATAGAGAATTTTTATCCAAAATTCTTAGGGTATTTCGCAAATTTCGAATGAGATGCTTTAAAATTCTCGCATGGCGTAAACATCTAATTGAAAATCGAGTTCTGTATACTCTTCGAGTGAATTCCGCATTTTGAAGATACTTAAAAGTTCTATAAAAGGAATTTCAATAGTTTTTAGTCCTCACTTGTGCGTGCCACAAAAACTAATTACACTGCCACTATGAGTTTAATTTTAATTTTTGGTGACAAGTTGATTTTAGGCATTTGATTTTTCTTCATGGCCTGCTCTTGATATTCTGACTACCTTTTTGCACTTGAATATTATATTCATTGATTATCATGCCCCTACGCGATTTTTCAAAAATTTGTTGAACTAAGAATACTGGTATTTAAAAATCATTAAATTAAGAAATTTCATCATTGATTCTTAAAATAAGACAAATAAATAAAAATAAATACCGGTGTAATAGCATCTGTTTAGAATTATACGATAACTAAATTTATTTCTTCGATATTTTAGGCTGGGAATACGATATCGAGACACGGTTTTCACTAGCCTATTCTGGCATCATCACACTACATTTTCGTGGAAGAAGTCGTATAACTGCATTTAATTTTATAGAGAAATTAGCAATTGTTCTTATGTGAAATAACGCGCTCCACCGGCATCACTAAAAATTTGGCATATCACAGTTGAAATAGTTTTGATGCAGCAATGAATGCTATTTCCAACCTGAACAATTTTGTTGAAAGTCGTTCAGGAGTTACAGCTGATTATTCAAGAAAACATTGAATCACCTCAAACCACTTCATTTCAATAGATACGTCAAAAAGTAATGAATCAAAATGACTCGAATAAAGCTTAGTTTGAAGTAGAAAATATTCCTTTGGTATATTTACTGTGTATTTCAGAGATTAATCACTTTAAAAGGTTTAGATAGCTGTTACGCCCCCTGACGGCTATCTTAGAAACCTGAAATGATTTCCAAGATTTTCTGTTGGTCACTTTATTCATAACATTTTTTACCTCAAGTCTCTACGACGAATAGTTCCTGCGATACAGCGGGTTACCTCTCTTAATCAGACACCCGTGGCGGAAAGAAATTTTTCATTTTCACGGACCACAAACACTTAATTTCGCTGAATTCGTTGAAAGAGTCTGATGCTATGGAAATTGATACTCTATGAGTCCAATTATGAAATTAAATATAAAAAAAGTCCCGCCGACGTTTTATCACGTATGCAGATAAAAGAAACAAATGCGATAAATAATTCCGAAGATGGTATTAGTTCTATGCTACCAAACGTGAATGCTGACAAATGAGGTATGAGTAACAATGATTCAGATAAGCTTTTCGAATTTTGTCAATATATTGCAATTGAAATGACTCAAACTGAGACGGGACACAGTACCCTTGAAGATGGTTCGCTAGAATTGCCGTTTACAGATCAACATCTCAATAAGAATCAAATAGTGTTCGTTCAAACTTTCAAATCGTATTTAGTTCAACTATATATCGTATGATAGTATTCGAAAGCAAGGATGACGATTTTATATTATTTATTCGCGAAAATTAGTCACATGAGGAAGCGTACTGTTTGTTTTCCAAACACCAAGAATTACAAATCCCTTTTATACGTCTTTTACAAAAAAAATTCGAGACAAAAGCTCTCATACTCAGAATAGCTAGTGTTCTCGTTAAGACGTAGAGCATGAATCAGCCCATCTTGAAAAAATAGAACATATTTTCAAATCTGGATATTGAAGAAAATGTTGAAGCACTCAAACGAAAATTCCATTGGCCTATCCTAGACAAGACTGTCGGATATAAGAATTCTGATCTGTTACTGAACGAACAAATTGAGTTAAATCATTCTCCACTCCTGAATATATTCAATACCTCCTGTAGTTGTAGCAAGTTTTCTAGGAGAATCATCTACCCTCCACCCTGATTTAATTTCTCGTTATGATCTTTTTTTCATAGGTAGTGAAAATTTTATGTAAAAATAAGATACCAATATTTCATTCTATTCGAAAAAGCCACCGTGTGGTGAAATGCCACGTCATAGGGTCAAATATAATAACCATGAAAATTAAACATATGTTTTTCTTATAATATCGTTATAAGTTGTTATAAGAAATAAACAAAATATCAACAAACACTAAAGCACATGTTCAAAATGACTTTGGCTTCCAAACACTTCAAAATCTTCCAATTTACGTCATGGGTATTAGCCCTCTCGATCTCATCTGGATCAAATTCCCTGATGTGTCTTTCTATCTGCCGGCGTAACTTCTTTTCGGTAGTGACTGTTGTCATATACACTTTCTTCTTTGTTTTACCCCAAAAATAGAAGTCTGGTGAAGTGGCGCTTCATCCAACTGATACCAACAATTTTGATATTCTTCCAGTGGTAGATCTTTCAGGAAATCACTAACAACAGTTTTTAAAGTTTTAAGCTATCTTGTTGAATTCAGTGTCGAAGTGAACGAATTCTTTGACGAAGTAATGTATTTAGTTTTTCTTCAATACACAAAATACATTAAAACTCGATTTGTCTTGAAGATTGATGTCTCTAGTCTAGTAACTCTTGAATTTTCACTAACCCAACAATTGTGTAAATTTTGCTTCCACAGTACAGATAAGTTTCAATAATAACTGAGAATCTTCTTGAATTTCATCCGTTAATTTGTTCCGTTAAATTTTCTGCAACTTCTGGCTATGATTTGATCACATTGTCCATGCAGAATTAATAATTCCATGAAAACTTCGTTTGAATTGTTAATTTCACCCATTTTATATCATATTTCATTCGAATAACGATTGGTTGAAATGATGTATTTCAGTCAACACTATTAGTTTTCGTTCTCATGAAAATAAAGTCTATTAATCCTTCACTACCTACTATAAAATTACTTTTTTTCAGGAAAACACCATTTTCATTGAAATCATGAATATTGAGGTATAGAAAAATACTAAATAGTTCGAAAGAACCTTTGACAATCTTCTAATTGCACAAGTTTTATAGAAGGGGTTCCATTAAAAAAAAACGCAATTTAGCCATTTTTGTTTGTAGCAGAAATAAAACTTATTTCAAAGCGCTTCATATAATATCGGCTTGATTTCACTATGAAATTGAAAACATGTACTTCCCCAGAACCATCGCCAGAATTTTAGCTCTTCATCTTGTAGAGACAGAAAATTATTGAGGTAAAATTATGGTTGTGTTTTGCCTCAAAAATATGAAAATTAATTATTAACTCGAGAACCGTTTGTGATAGGTATAGCAATGTATCAGAAAAAGCCATTCAAATCAAGCAAGGATTTCGAAAAAAATATAATATACAGAGTGATCCATTCAAAATAATAAAGTTGCTATGGCGTTCCAGTAGAAGCGTTCCAGAAGAAATATTTTAGATATATAGTGACTCCCTGATTAGTTAGCAACCAAATTTTCAGATCGATCCCATCATCAGTTCTTCATATACTTCCTCCCTATTAGAATAATCACTTCATGGAATAAAATATTTCCTTCTTCAAACAATGATTTATTCCAGATAAACACTCCTACAATCTTATAACGACGCTACTCTCTCAATTATTTTTACAACACTCACTTGATAATATATGAAAAACATAACTCCGAACTTATGATATTATGTTGTTCCCAACATAAATTTATCATATATCTCTAACACCCCCTCTTAAATTAATGTTGTTTTATCTACGAACAAATCATGAAGTTTAATATAATAAATTCAAATTATTTACGTTGTTTACAAATTTAATTCTAACTAGAGGTTTTGTGAATGTCTGCCACATTTGATTTTGACTCAACTTTCAACACATCAATTTCATTTTTATTGATTGTATATGTAATGAAATGCATACCTACACGTAAATGACGTGATTTCTTTGTAAAATTTCCATTTTTTGCTAAACAAATGGCACCACAATTATTCTATTATTTATTGTGACTTATTCTTTTCACATCCCTAATCAAACAAAACATCACGAATATACAAAATTTCATCTATGCAATCAGCTAATGCATAGTACTTATCAAACGTTTAAGATCTGGAAACAGTTTTCTGTTCAACCGACTTCCATACAAAAGGATTGCCATTAACATGAATGACAAAATATTTGATCCTTAGACACATACAAACAAATATCACCAGAACTTCTAGTGAAAATCAATGTAGATATAAAACTATTGAAACACTCATACCAATTCCTAGGTGATTATTTCTATCCATACAATGACTTTTTCAATCGATACACTTTTGAAGGATCTTCAATGAACCCTTCAGATTGTTAAACATACACTACTGACTTAACGTTACTATTCAAGAACGCAGTCTTTACATCCATCTGATGAATGAAATGTCCTTTATCAACCACAACTGATAATGATGTTCTAAGAGTAGCAATTCGAGCAACTGGTCCATAAATATCTGACGAAATTTTTTTCTTGTTGGTAACCCCGAACAAATAACCTTGCCTTGTACAAGCCGTTAGATTCCAATTGAAAGTCCCATTTAACTTCAATGACCTTTTCTCCATGAGGAATGTCAACCAATTAACAAGTATCACACCTCCTCAAAGAATTTATTTCGTCGTTCATTGCCTCTAGCCAATACTTCTTATCATCTCTACCCAACATTTCTTCATAAGAGGTAGGATCTGCAGAACAAAAACCTGAAAGTATAATATAATCATCATAGCCAGACAGTAATTACCTAGAATGAACAGCTCTTCCTTAATATGTTCCTCATTTTTTTGATTATTGCTACCTCTATCACTGCTAACAGTCTCACTTGCCTCCGACACTTCTTCATCATCATCTGGAATGAAAATACAAGGAGAGTCTTTATCTATGAACCGAACATATCAAGCTTTAACAACTCTTCAGGCACAACTAAAATACAATAACCTAGATCTGTATAACCTACTAATACTCCTTTCACAGCTTAGCTATCCTGTGTAGACCTCAATACATCTGGAATTTTGGCATATGCTACACTACCATATCGCTTCATATTTCCTATGAAAGGCCTATTACCAGTGGAAATCTCATAAGGTGTTAACTTTTCAAAAGTACTTGAATTTAATAAACGATTTCCAATATAACTAGCCGTTTTAACAATCTCTGGCCAATATTTCTTATCCAAATTTGACTCACGACGAAGACACATTGCACGTTCCATTATTGTCCTATTGTACCTTTTGTACGTTATACTAGACTTGATTCTGAAACCTTTATTCCTAGAAACTCAGAAAAATCTCTATTTAAATATTCCTTGCCATTATCACAGTGAATCTCCTGTAACATGTTACCTGTAATTTTTTCAACATAATTCATATACGATTTGAAATAATCGAGAACTTCAGTCTTTGACCTTATTGTATATACCCGTGCAGCTCGAGAATAATCATCGATGAAAGTTATATACTTTTCTCCTTTGTTACCCACAATATCCATATACTTTACATGAGTGTGTATTATCTGACCGATATATCTTGCTCGTTTTCTATTATTTTCGAATTTGATTCTAGTCATTCTATTTTCCAAACAATACTCGCATTGTAAATGCTAAGTTTCCAAACTTGGCAAACCCTTAACAATATTATATTTTTCCATAATAAATAAATCTCTAAAATTTACATGACCCAAGATTCTATACTATTTTTCTTTACATATTATATTTACGTTTGAATACCTTGTGGAAATATGACCTGAATAATTTTTATCAACAACACATCTCACAGGATATAATGAATTTTGCATAACTGACCTAAATAACAATTTTTTGTCATAAACTTCTGCATATTTTTCATGCATAAAAACTGTATTACCGTCACTTGTTATAGTTGATACACTCAATAAATTTTCACTTATTTTAGGAACATTATAAACATTTTGAATATTATATTTATAATCATTTTACATAAAATATAACCTATTATTGTGACATCAACAAAACTGATATATTCAAATTTCACCTTAATTGAGACATTCAAACTTTTCCAGGAGTAGTAGAAATCATCTCTGTTCACAACATGATGGGTGCATCCGGGCTCAATTAACCAAACCAAAATTTCTGTGGCATCAGGTTTCATCTGACCAACATTCACTTCTACTGTTAAGCTACTCATTTCTTTACCTCTATCGTCACTTGTACTTTGGTTTTCAGTGTAACCTGCAAAATCTTGTCTATTTCCATTATGTCCCTTTACATATCTTCTGAAATTATTCAAAAATCTTCCTGTTTGGTATCCACCTCTTTTGTAATATCTTATCAGAGTAAAACTTCTATTTACTGATTTATTTTCTGGTCAGTTTCTTCTGAAATGGCCGGCATTCTGACAACCATAACATATAACTTCATCTTTCATGACTGCTTTGAAGGCACTTGGATTATCTAATCTTTTCTTTTCTTCTGAACTACCATACAACTGTCGAGATATAATTTTCTCTTTGATATATTCAACAGTACGCTGATCCTCTGGAAGTGAATCAATTGTCTCCACTAAATGTCTATAGCTTTCTGGAAGACACATCATTAAATATCCTAATCTTCTTTTTCTTGTTACATCGCCACCTGCATTCCTTAAATCCATGATTTCTCTATGAAATAATTGGAAAAAAAATTTCTGGCTCATCTTCAGTAATTTTCAGACTGCTTAATTGCTTTTCTATCATTAGCTGTTTTGCTTCGGATTTTTTCATAAATAATCCATCCAATTTGCGAAACGTTTCTACTGGTGTTCCACACTCCATAATTAGATGTGGTTCGACTGCCATTGATATGTAAAATTTCGCTTTCTCAACCATTATGTTCCAATCTCTTTGAGCAGTTTCTTTAGGTTTAACCTCGTTTTCGATAACATCGACAAAGTCTTTAAAATCAGCTAACAACATAAACTGGAATCTCCATTTGTCATAATCTGTTTATTTTTACAACACTTACTAGATATTATATAAAAAACATAACTGCCAACTTATGATATTATGTTGTTACCAACATTAATTTATCATATATCTCTGACACAACCTATCATCGACCGTGAGAAACATGTATATATATATATATATATATATATATATATATATATATATATATATATATATATATATATATATATATATATATATATATATATAAATAAAGAGAAAGGCTTTTCTCAAATACGACAAATTAATTGTAGATGGAGAAGTTTATGACAGTCACAGCTTTGTAGAAGGAGATGAAAGCAAAGAAGAAGCAGAAAATAAACGCAAAAGAACAGTAGCTGACATATCACCAGAAACAGGAAGCGAATTGGAACAAGCAAGGAAATTAGCTAGAACGAGGCAAAAAAATTACTAAAGGAGGAAATAGAAGAAAGTGGAAAAGAGTACAAGATTGGAAATGAACAGGAAAATAGGCATAGACATCTAAAGAAAAATAGGTTTAGGATTAACAATAATAAGAATTGTACATTAGATAGTAATATAAGCGATAGTAAGGTTGTAAGGGAAAGGGGCAAGAAATGCATTTATAATGTTAGTAATGAGAGTAGAGTTGTTAGGGACAAGAGGGATGGTGCTGATGGTAGTGGTAGTAAGTGGAACTATGAAAACACAAATATAAGGAAAATAAATAATAAAAAAAATGTAAAAATAAAAACAAAAACAATAAGTATAATGGAAAGGATAAAGAAAACAATAGACTTAGAAAAATAAAAGGGAAAAAAAGGAATGAAATAAAAGTATGTACTTGGAACGTCAGAACCATGTTGCTGCCTGGCAAAATAATGGACATTGGGGATGAACAAAGAAAGTACAAAATACATATAGCTGCATTGCAGGAGATAAGATGGAAAGGTCAAGGAATAGTAGAAAAAAATGACTTTAGTTTTTATTATTCAGGGGATAAATATCGAGCACAATATGGGGTAGGTTTTATAATAAGCGGTAAATTACGAAATGATATATTGGAGTTCAGACCAATAAGTGAACGAGTGGTATGTCTGAAGATACAAGCAAAACCGATGAATACATCGATAATAAATGTATACGACCAACTGAAAGTGCAGACAAGAATGAGAAGGATAATATATATGAAAAAATCGAAGAAGAAATAGAGAGACTGCCGAAAAAGGACACAATTTTGTTGATTGGCGATTTTAATGCCCAAATAGGGGTAGAGGAATACTTGAAAAGAGTGGCAGGTAAACACACAGTTCATTAGAAAACAAACAACAATGGGCAACGCCTATGCAATTGGCGGAAACGTTAGATATGGTAATATGTAGCACCAAATTCGCCCATCCAAGAAAGCACAAAATAACATGGGAATCGCCAGATCACAGATACGGCAGACGAATGGATCACGTGCTTATTAATAGAAGAAAGCAGTCGTCGGTGAAAGATGTACGAACATACAGAGGTGCAAATGCCGACTCGGGTCACTACATGGTAACGGCCACAATCAAGCAAAAAATTTAAAAAAATATATATTAAATCTATGAAAACAACCCGAACAAAATGGGACATTGAAAAGCTCAAACATGAAAAAATGAGAAACGAATATGAGAAGCAAGTTGAAAAAACGTTTTTGGAATGTGAAGAAACGGATTATGTTGAGTTGGAATAGTCTAACATTAAAAAATGTATACTGAGCTCAGCGGCAAGTCAGCTAGGGAAAGAAAATAACGGAATAAAAAAAGGATGGTATAATGAAAAATGTCGAGAAATGGTCAAAGCAAAGGGATAGCCTAGGAGGAAATAGATCAGCATGTATGACTCAGGAGACAGAGAAAGATATGAGAAAATGAGAAAAAACTGTAACAAACCTATAGGAAAAGCTAAAAGAGGATGGACGGACAACAAAATAAGACACATAGAAAATGGAAGAAATAGTAGAAACACAAAGGTCTTCTATAAAAAAATAAATGAACAAAATAAAACATATAAAGGCAAAGTAAGAGGAATAATAAACAAAAACGATGTGATACAAGAAGAAACACAATATAAAATTATCTGGAAAGAATATTTCGGGGAACTGTTAACAGAAGCAGCTACAGATAAAGCAATAGAGGGAGATAAGGAAGATGAAAGGGAGGAGAACGCAACAGAAGAACCAACAAAAAGTGAAGTAATAGAAATCATAAAGTGAGAACGGGAAAGCACCAGGTAAAGACGAGATAAATATTGAATTGATAAAGTAGGGCGGAGAAGAGCTTCACGAAAGACTTTACAAGTTGATGAGGAAAATATGGAGAAGAAATGGTTGAAAAATAGGAAGTTGGACAAATTATAACAATTCATAAAAAAGGGGACCAACAGGAGTGCAAGAACTAAAGAGATATAACTCTTTTAAATGTGGCATATAAAATATTGTCAGCAATAATACAAAAGCGTTTAGCTAGAAGATCTTCATATAATTAAGCAAATAATGGAAAAAGCCTATGAATATAAAATTGAAATAGAAATGCTATTCATAGACTTCCAACAAGCATTCGATTCAGTCAAAAGAAATTAAGAAGATAAATTTCAATGACTATGAACCAGTCAAAAGCGAGAATACTTACAAGTGAAGGAGAAACAGAAGATTTTATAGTTAATAGAGGGCTAAGCAAGGCGATGGCCTCTCAACAACTTCGTTCAATTTAGCCCTAGAGTATGTTATGAGAAACGTAAATAAAGGGAATTTAATAACTAGCGGAGGCAAAATGGTCGCGTATGCAGATGACATAGTCATAGTAACGAAGCAACGAGAAACAAATGCTATTAGAAATAACAACAGAAGGTGAGAAGATGGGATTAAAAATAAACAGCAGCAAAACAAAGATAATGAGATTTTGGAAGCAGTGTGAAAACAAAATTATAAAAATGTGTGAAAACGAATGTAAGGAAGTCGAAAAGTTCAAATATATGGGGGTTACAATCAGCAGTAACGGAGAACGGATATCAGAAATAGAAGTAAAAATAATGGCAGTTAATAGGGCGTTCCATGACAATAAGAAACTATTAAAGAGTAAATTATTAACAAGGGCCACTAAACTCAAAATTTATAACAGGATGATAAGACCGGTTATGATGTATGGAGCAGAAACGATGACAATGACAAAAAGAGAAGAGGAGGAATTAAGAATAGTGGAACGAAGAATAATGAGAACAATCCTAGGACTAATAAAAGTTGAACTATGAAAAACTGAGGGAAATGAACGGCGAAGATATAGTGAAACGAATAAAGAAGCGAAGGATAGAAAGGCTCGGCCATGTATGGAGAAGAGGAGAGGATGCAATGGAGGTAGGAGAAGGCGAGGAAGACCCAGATGTAAGTGGCTGAAGGAAGTGGAGGAGGATTTAAGAACGATAGGTGTCGCTAGATGGAAGGAAGAAGCTAAGGACAGGGCTCTATGGAGGAAAAAAAGCGAGAAATTATAGGAAAGGTGGGGATTGATCCACCCCAGAAAGCGAATATAGAAAGCATTTATGCGGCGCAACCCCACATGGGGTGTTTAGCCAGTGTTTATTATTATTATTATTATAGATATATATATATCTATATATATATATATATATATATATATATATATATATATATATATAACTTTTTGATGATTATTAGCAATAACAGGCTTGTTGAATCTTAAAAAACTCGAAAAAAGTTTTGATAAAGCCACGAATGTCGTGGAGAGACGTCAACTTTTCAATAAAATCGAGTTTTTCAAGATTCAACAACCTGTTATTGCTAATAATTAACAAAAAGTTAAAAATAGTTCACACGAAACAACAATTCAAATAAATATATATATATATATATATATATATATATATATATATATATATATATATATATAATATATATAATATATAATATATATATATATATTATATATATATATATACTATATATATATATATATATATATTATAAATATAATTTAATATATATATATAAATATATAATATTTAAATATATATATAAATAATAATATATATATATATATATATATATATATATATATATATATATATATATAATAATATAAATATATATATATATATATATATATATATATATATATATATATATATATATATATATATATATATATATATATTATATATATATATATATATATATATATATATGTATATATATATATATATATGTATATAAATATATATATATATATATATATATATATATATATATATATATATATATATATATATATATATATATATATATATATATATATATATATATATATATATATATATATATATATATATATATATATATATATATATATATATATATATATATATATTGCTCCTAAAAACAAAATGGAAAACAAAATTGAAACGGCCGCTAGAATTGACATTTGACACATGAAATGTATGTATTTGAAGCCTCAGAATTGAAATATGTGAAAATATATAGGGTGTTCCATTTGAACTTTTGATTTTTATATCGTTTTCTCCGAAACCGGAAGTCAGCCATATTGATTTCGTATGTGAAAAACTTCAAAATTATATCTAAGATAAACCACCCAAATTTCAATAAAATCGAAGAATCCATCAAAAAGTTATAAGGGTGGCCCATCACTCATTTACACCCGGTATATGCATATATATATATATATATATATATATATATATATATATATATATATATATATATATATATATATATATATATATATATATATATATATATATAATCTCTTGATAATTATTAGCAATAACAGTCTTGTTGAATCTTAAAAAACTCGATTTTATTAAAACGTTGACGTTTCGCCACGACATTCGTGGCTTTATCAAAACTTTTCAAAAAATTGAAATTGCTTTGACATTTATTGATTTGAAAAATTTGAATAGAAACAGACTACTGTTTCACTAAAATTTTTTTCGGCTGTGGCCGTTCTTTGTTATTTATTACGTGCTATTCAGTACAATATTAACATTCAAATTTGTTATTATTAGATGGTAAGGGAAACCACAGAAACCTTTACCCACGTAATGTTCGAAATAGGTTCAAATTATTTTGATTTTGAAGAGTCAAAGAATAATAATAATAGGCTACTATTTATCTTTTTTTTCAAAAATTTTTCATTGCGGCTGTGGCCGTCTTCAGTTATTAATTACGTGCTATTTAGTCCAATATCGACAGGTCCGTTGATATTAGATGGGAAGGGAAACACAGAAACCTTCACCCACGTAATGAACAAAATAGGTTTAAAATATCTGATTGTTGTCTAAACTATACTTTCTTTTTAGAAAAATTGAAAATTCTAGATGTTTAGATTTTGTCTAAGAAGATGAGTTGTTGTGGTTAGAGTTTGTTTGTTGAATTATTTTATTTTGATTTATATTGTTTCTTGGATAAATTGAACAATTAAATCTGCGTATATTGAACTCAAGTGTTTGATATCTGTTCTATCATTTACGACTTCATTTAAATGTTTTTGAATATGTAACATTTCTAAAATTTCTCTGCGTTTTTGATCTTTTTCTATTTCTAAGATTTTTGTGCTATTAAAGTTGAAAGTATGATTCTCATTGTTTTTATGTTTTATTAGTGCTGTGGTTTGTGTTCTGGTATATTTGTGTGCTTTTAATCTTTCTTCTAAATTTTGAAAAGTTTGTCCTATATATGATTTATTACAATTATTACAGGGTATACTTTAAACAACATGAGATTTTTGCAGAAGAGGTGTTTTACTTTTTAATTTAGAATATATTTGTTTAATTTGATTTTGTGCGGTGTGGGCTACTTTAATATCGTGTGGATTTAAAATTTGTGAAATTTTATTACTTAAATGAGAAATATAAGGAAGAGGAATATATTTTTTGTTATTATTTTCTTTTTTTGATGTTTCTAATGTGTTGTACAGTTTATGAATTCTATTTTAGTGATTTTCTGTATAAGTTTTATTGGGTAATCGTTTTAAGGTTCAACAAGCCTGTTATTGCTTATAATTATCAAGAGATTAGAAATAGTTCACAGGCAACAACAATTCGAATAAATAATTATATATATATATATATATATATATATATATATATATATATATATATATATATATATATATATATATATATATATATATATATATATATATATATATATATATATCAGAGAAAGATTCCGGGGTTCAATCCGATTTCGGAAGTTTTGTTGGCGCTGAGAAGCACCGTTTGTTTCACGACGTTTCGCCAAAATCTCATTTGGCATTTTCAAGTGCTGCTGTACGTCTGGTGACTCGACGGCAACTACTGTTCGCCTCCAATCAATCAATCAATCAATCAATCAAAATACGTTTATTCAAGATTTCTGGGGGGATGGGGTACAGTTTTGTTATCTAGCTAAATATTTTATTGTGGGAAGTTATAAGGTTTTGCAACCTTCTTCAACCCTGGCTTTACTTAATTAATTCTCTAACATTTACAATATTAATAAAAATCCTAATTTTCCTATCGGGGAATGCGGCTGCGGCCGACTTTTTTGCTAATTACGTTCCATTCGGTCCAAGGTCAATATATTTCAACTGACATTAGATGGTAAGAGAAACCACAGAAAACCTTTACCCACGCAATGTACTGGTATTCTTAACTTTATTATATATAATTCATAAAATGGTTTGACAATAGATGCATTTGCTGACGTTTCGCGCACTAACCGAACCGCACTCGGTTTTTCGGAGCGGATTGACTTTTCGCGCACTGTCGACACTACTCGCACTTTCGGCACTACTCGCACTATCGACGTTTCGCGCACTTTCGGCACTACGCGCACTTTTTCGGGTCAGCGGATTAGGAGTGGTATGTCCTCTAGGTGGTCGAGGACTTCATCAGGAGGGTCCTAAAGCACTTGGAGGATTCTGGAAGGAGGGAAAGGAAACCTTTTCTTCGGCCTTCTGCAGAGAACTCTTCGTTGACGGTGCCACGGCGTCATGAGCGTCGATCGGTCTTCGATGTTGGAACCGTGCAATGTACGTTGGGCGTATCGAGCTTGGATATTTTGGAGGTGTTCGAAAATGGGGGGAATGTTTACGTGATCGTGTACTAGGTGTGACGGATAACGTCTGTCTAGACGGAAAATGCTACGGCAGATTGCTCTTTCGCAGCTCTCCAACTGTCGGACGTATCTGTGAGGTAGAGTCGAATAGAGTAACGATCTATATGCTACTACTGGTCTTATGAACGTTTTATACGTGTTTAACAGAGTTTGAGGATTACATCCTCGAATTCTGCCTCTTAGAGCATATAGAATGTTAGATCTGTTTCGGACTTTTTTGAGTGTGTTTTGAAGATCGGATTTCCAATTGTTGTGTTGATTGAATGTGACTCCCAAGTAAATAATGTCCTCCTGCAGTTCGAGATTTTCACCCCATAACCTTAGTCGGACGTCGTTTTTGTTGAATCTACGTGTTCGAGTATAATTTGGGTGATGGAAAAGTATTGTTTGTGTTTTACTTGGGTTAGGTGTTATTCTCCATTTGCTCGCCCACGTACTGATCCGATATTTCGCCTCCGCTTGCGTCTGGGTTTTATTGGCATTGGCTGGTCTCGTTTCCTGATTGGCCGGTTCGCTGCATAGGCTCCGCCCCCTCACTTCTTGACTTTCTTCCTCGATGTTAGTTTTTACGTCTTGTGTTGTTTTATGCGTTTTCGTGTTTTTTAAAATTATTTTCCAAGTCAGTGGAATATTTAGAGCATCGTCTTGTTTGTTTAGGTGTCCTGATTTTTCTATTTCTAGAGCTTCTCTTATGGTACGGATCCTGTAGTTTTCTATGGATGCTATTTCTCTTGATCGGTCAAAATCGATTCTGTGGCCTGTTGCTTGATGATGTTGAAACAGGGCTGATGTTGTTTGTTTGTTTCTGATGCTATTTTTATGTTCTTGTATTCTTGCCGATATTTTTCTGTTCGTTTGTCCTATGTATGTTTGGCCGCAGTCTGCACACGGTATGCTGTAGACGCCGTGGTTTTCTAATCCGATTTTATCTTTCGGGTTTCCAAGTATATTCGCTATTGTTTTCTGGGGTTCAAATATTGGTGTTATGTTATTTTTCCTCAAGACTCACACTCAATATCCTGAAAAGCAGAATGTCTGGGTCGGTATTTATGACGACAATATTGTGGGCCCTTTTTTCATAGACGGCAATCTCAATGGTGATAATTACTTAGAAAACAATGTCGATCCTATGTTGAAAGATAGTTTGGAGAACGATCACCGTTATTTAGAGGCCGAACTGAGATTTCAGCAAGATGGAGCGCCCATTATGCGGCGCCCGTGAGGCACTATTTAGATGAACGATTTCCAGGGCGTTGAATTGGAAGGAGGGGTGCCATAAAATGGCATGCTCGTTCCCCTGATCTTTCGCCCCCGGATTATTTTTTATGGGGACATTTGAAAAGTAAAATTTATGAGACGGAGCCTGCAAACTTGGATGAATTACGCCAGCGCATAGTAAACGAATGTCGTTTGATAACACCCAAAATGCTACGGAATGTGAGGAATCGCTTCCAGGAACTGCTGTATGTATGCATGGGGGAAGGTGGAGGCCAGTTTGAGCATCTACTAAATTGAAGTAATTATCATTATGTCAATTAATTTTCTTATTGTCCGTAATTCAATAAAGAGAACAGTTTTTTCATTCAATTACGCGTTCATAGCCCTGCATCAAACTCGTCCAAGTGTTTTGTCGTTTTGTCATTCCGAAGATCAAACATTGGGGTAGAAGTTTATGGATTGAAATACTCTTTCATCCTGTTTAATAGTTAAGCGATCGAAGAAAAAAAATAATACGCTCATGCAGGTAATTGAATTATCTTTTCAACAAAGCTACTCGACCTATTATTTCTATTCAAAAATAATTGCTCTAAGTGGTAGCGGCTAGAGGGGTAGTGATATCGAATTCAGTTTCAAAATTTGATCTGTCCGAACGTTTTTTAGTTATTCCATCCCAAAGCTCAAAATTCGGGGTGGAAAGTTATGGATGGCCCACCCTGTATGTACATATATACACACGGTGTTCGGCACATGAAAAAACAGAGTGTTTCGGGGTATTGTTGGGGTCATTTGCTACCTTTTTTCTTTTGACGTTGGGTCCTGAGGCTCACGGTTAAGGTTTTCAAATTTCCCGAAATTCCGAAAAAAATATATATCTGCTTCAACAAAAAAAAATTTCCAACAAAATGTGCAACACGAGAGCAGGTAGCTGTTGAATTATTATTATTAGTTTATCTTTTGTTATGAATAAACGATATCGAAATCACATTTTGTTGCAGCAGAAAGAGAAATATTTCTGCTTCAACAAATAACTAGCTACCGTAACGGTTGAAGTAAAAAAGAGGTGCCAGACGTGCATTTAGAACAAGGGAGAACAGTTCGAACAAAAATAATAACTAAAGAACATTTATATATTAAATTATTGGTAGTAGTTTAACATTTCTTCAATCGAACGATCATAAAAATAAAATTGTTTTCCTCACTGAGTTCGAACGTTTGAATCTTTCTGAAGAAATATCCGCAATTTGAAGAAAAAATGTTTTTCTCTTATCAATGTGTAGCATAAAGTTGAAAATTTTATTAATTGAAGAAGTTCTCGAAGGAGAATGAAGCTCTCAATTGTTGTTACTTTTTTCAACGTTGAATTTTGAAGTTGATTCATTTCCACAAAATCACTGATTTTGTGGAATAGAAATCCTCGTATGCGCCTTTAGTACCAACAGTTGCGAAGAAAACTATTAACTATTTGAACTAGCAAACACACATTACAGAATATTCAGTTGAAAATATTGGGCTTTCACAGGTATTTATAGAAAAACTTATGAAGGTTCAAAGGCGGAATTTTGGGAAATTCGAGGAAAAAAATCAAAAAAATTATGTCTCCTTAATCGTGAGTCTTAGGACCCAAGATCTGAAAAAAATTTAGCAAATGAACTCAACAATACCCCAAACAAGTTCGGTGCTTCATGTGCCGAACACCCTGTACATATCTATATATGATATATATATATATATATATATATATATATATATATAAATATATAAATATAAATATATAAATATATATATATATATATATATATATATATATATATATATATATATATATATATATATATACAGTATGTCCACGGATGGGGTTTACAAGAGGACAAATGGACCAAAAATTGAAAGATACGAAAAAAAGTCACTCTTCATAAACGTTTCTGCTTGTCTAGAAAATACGATTCATCTTAAAAAGTTTTAATTGTTGTATACAGGGTGGGTACAAACTGCAAAAATGTTATTTTCCTTTAGAGTAAACATACCTTATTTTGGAAGTTACGAAAAAAAGTCACTCTTCATAAACGTTTTTACTTGTCTAGAAAATATGATTCATCATAAGAAACTTTAATTTTTTTTATACAGGTGGGTACAAACTGAAAAAATGTTATTTTGCTTAAGAGTAAACATACCATATTTTGAAAATTATGACAAAAAGTCCCTCTTAATAAACGTCTTATTTGTCTAGAAAATACGATTCATCATAAGAAACTTCAATTTTTTTCATACAGGGTGGGTACAAACTGCAAAAATGTCATTTTCCTTAAGACTGAATATATCTTATTTTGAAAGTTACGAAAAAAAGTTCCTCTTAATAAACATTTTATTTGTCTAGAAAATATGATTCATCATAAGAAACTTCAATTTTTTTATACAGGGTGGGTACAAACTGCAAAAATGTCATTTTCCTTAAGACTGAACATACGTTATATTGAAAGTTACGAAAAAAAGACACTCTTAATAAACGTTTTTACTTGATGAAGTTATTATAATAATAATAATACGAACATTTTTATCAACATGAAAATAATACGATAACGATTTCATAATTCAAAAACACATTTTTCTAATTGCTTTCTCAAATAAGTGAAAGATTTTCTGATTTCTTGCTGAGATATCGATTGGACAGCCTGGATAATTCTGCCCTTCAGCACTTCAATATCATTTGGTACTGCGGTAGCAAAAACAATTTCTTTCAAACGGCCCCATAAAAACATATCGGCCAAGGTTAAGTCGGGGCTTCTTGGGGGTCACAAAACTGGGCCACTCCTGCCAATCCACCTCGATCCAAATCAGCGGTCAAGCCATACTCTAACCTCACGAGCGAAATGAGCTGGACAACCATCTTGCTGAAAATACATATTTTGTCGAAAATTTAATGGTAGATTTTCGAGTTCATCATTGAAAAATGTATTCAGCATTTCTAAATATATTCTATTGCACGTGTTATCAAAAAAATATGGCCCTATGATGCTATGGATGGATATCGCACACCACACGTTCACTTGTTTGAAATATTGTCTTCTCGCCATAACTCTGAATTCGGGATTTTCTAAAGACCAGTTACTAAGGTGCTGGGTTACGTCATCTCCCTCTTCCAATCTTTGATTAAAGTGCGGATTATACGGATACAATTTATATTCTTTGAGGATATTCTGAATGTTTTCACAACTTCCAACTGAGTAGCACGATCCAAGGGACGTTATAGGATTTTCTTCAACAGATTGAAGAACTAAGACCGTAGCAGCATCATCATGGTCGTATTTCTTGTTTTTTATTTTGATGTCCAATACCGAACCAGTTATCTGGAACTTTTTTTATTAACTTGCAGATTGCCATCCTAGTTATTGGGATTCCTACAAATTTCTTAGTAAATTGTTCCATGACGTAGCGGTATGAAACTTGACCATCCCCATAACACTGTATTATAAAAACTCTTTGCTCAGTAGATAACATTTCTACTCAAATAATAACTTCATTAAATAAAGACATTGACAACAAGTACCTGTCACCTTAAGTGTCAATATTATTTTAACTAGGTTCACCTGTCAGAGGTGTGCCAGAGAATAATTTTTGGGAAATAATTTTTACACGGGTAAACCTTTTAATGAATTATTCTACTTCGGTTTGTTGTGCAGAAAACACATTCATTAAAAGTGACCTCTTTTCATAACTTTCAAAATAAGCTGTGTTTACTCTCAAGCAAAATAACATTTTTGTAGTTTGTACTCATCCTGTATAAAAAAAATTAAAGTTTCTTATGATGAATCTTATTTTCTTGATAAGCAGAAACGTTTATTAAGAGTGAATTTTTTTCGTAACTTTCAAAAAAAGGGGTGTTTACTCTTAAGCAAAATAACATTTTTGCAGTATGTAGCCACCCTGTATAAAAAAATTAAAGTTTCTTATGATGAATCGTATTTTCTAGACCAGCAGAAACGTTTATTAAGAGTGACTTTTTTTCTTAAATTTCAAATAGAGGTATGTTTACTCTTAAGCAAAATAACATTTTTGCAGTTTGTACCCACCCTGTATAAAAAAATTAAAATTTCTTATTATGAATCGTATTTTCTAGACAAGCAGAAACGTTTATTAAGAGTGACTTTTTTTCGTATCTTTCAATTTTTAGTCCATTTGTCCTCTTGTAAACCCCATCCGTGGACATACTGTATATATAAATATATAAATATATAAATATATAAATATATAAATATATAAATATATAAATATATAAATATATAAATATATATATATATATATATATATATATATATATATATATATATATATATATATATATATATATATATATATATATATATATATATATATATATATATATATATATATATATATATATATATATATATATATATATATATATATATATATATATATATATAAATATATATATATATATATATATATATAAATATATATATATATATATATATATATATATATATATATATATATATAAATATATATAATAAAATTTTGATACCTTTTCGATCCTTAGGTTAATTTAACAAAAAAAAATTAATTGGGTGAGGGGTCAATGACTATTGGTTGGTTCCTTTTTCTTATTTATTCCTCAATATTTCGTCCCTTATTTGGAGACTTTCTCAAGAGGATCTTCAACATAATATAATATATTACTAAAATAAACATTAATTGAATAACACCTACAGAAGTGGAAACTAGTCACAAGCTCTAAAATTGAAAAACATTAAAACAAATATAACATCGAGAACAGATATGACACGTAGGTACTGTGTATAAAACGAAGACTGCGAAGTCAAATAAAAACAAACAAATCGATCGGCGCACAGGTGGAATATAAACTAATCACCTCTTCAAATGTCTCAAAATATTACAATAGATATTGCTGGTATTGTCAGTGTCGGTCTTAAAATTGACAGAATTCACGCTGGAATTGATGTGGCACATTTCTAAAAATAATCGGCATCTATATTTTTCTTCATGCTCTAAGATTTTATCATCCTCAAACTGAAATTTATGTCCTGTGTCCACACAATGTTTCGCTGCCGCGCAAGATAACTTTTTGATTCGAATATCACTTCGGTGTTGAGTCATTCTATTTTTTAACCACTATTTCGTTTGGCCGATATATACGCCAGAGCAGTCTGCACAAGAGATCTTGTAGACCACATTGCTGTTGAACGAAAACGGTGTTTTATCCTTAACTTTGGAGAACAGATCGGAAATTTTGATCTGATTGTACTTCGCCAATTTAACAGTTTTAAATTCTGAAAATATTGAAACCACAGAATTCGTTCGTCCCTGAATATACGGAAATCTCCTGAATTTAAAATCTAAAGGAGCTTCTTCGGTTGGTCCATTGTATAATCGTGTGTTATGAACAAGTTTATGCAGGATATGCCTTGGATATCCGTTATTCAGAAACATGTTAAAAAGCCCATTCAAATTTTCCCTATGGAACCTTTCATCGCAAATGCGTAATATTCTATTCTTCATAGCAGTTACTACGTTGAATTTCTGATTTGTTGGATGGTTGGAATGGAAATTGAGAAAACGTCCTGAAGCTGTCGGTTTTTGATACCAATTCAGGATAACTTCATTATCATCCAATCTTATGACTAATGTGTCCAAAAATGGCACACTTCTGTTATTTTCTAAACCTAATGTGAACTGCAAGTGATCGTCAAATGTAGTTGCAACATGTGATTCAGGCACGGCACAAATGAGATCATCAACATACTTGTAGATAAAGGGCACTTCAAAAGGCAGCAGCGGAACAACGTTATCCAGCAAATGATCCATTACTATCATAGCCAGAACTGGACTTATAGGTGATCCCATAGGAGTGCCAAAAATTTGTTTATAAAACTTTTCTTGAAAAGAAAAATATGTATTTTCAAAAATGAATCGAATCAACAGCAAGAAGTTTGATTTTTTGATGGAAGTGTATCTTTCAATTGATTGCCAGTTATTCTCGACAATCAGCAAAATGAGGTCTACAGGTATATTCGTGAAAAGCGATACCACGTCTAAGGAAAGCAAGACGTACCCGTCAGGAAGAATGACCCCTCTCATGAGATCCACAAAATCAAATGTATTCTTAACATTATACTTCGACTTATTGTCAAAGGTCTCACCCAGTATATAAACGTTGAAATTGCTTGAAGATAGAACGACATACATTGAAATAGACCGAGATCCGACAACGTCAATTCAAGGAAAATACAATAAACTAGTTAAAACATTACACACAGATCTTGAATTGAATAATTTGCAGGCTAAAGATTTGACAATACATAATTCACTTTTTCCTAAGTTGTACTGTCTTCCAAAAATTCATGAAGAAAACATTCCTTTGCGGCCCATTGTTAGTTCGATAAATTCTGTGACTTACCGACTATCCAAATTCATGGCCAATATACTGGGTGGGACCTTTGACAATAAGTCGAAGTATAATGTTAAGGATACATTTGATTTTGTGGATCTCATGAGAGGAGTCATTCTTCCTGACGGGTACGTCTTGCTTTCCTTAGACGTGGTATGGCTTTTCACGAATATACCTGTAGACCTCATTTTGCTGATTGTCGAGAATAACTGGCAATCAATTGAAAGATACACTTCCATCAAAAAATCAAACTTCGTGCTGTTGATTCGATTCATTTTTGAAAATACATATTTTTCTTTTCAAGAAAAGTTTTATAAACAAAGTTTTGGGACTCCTATGGGATCACCTATAAGTCCAGTTCTGGCTATGATAGTAATGGATCATTTGCTGGATAACGTTGTTCCGCTGCTGCCTTTTGAAGTGCCCTTTATCTACAAGTATGTTGATGATCTCATTTGTGCTGTGCCTGAATCACATGTTGCAACTGAGATATTAAATTCATTTGACGATCACTTGCAGTTCACATTAGGTTCACAGGACGTTTTCTCAATTTCCATTCCAACCATCCAACAAATCAGAAGTTCAACGTAGTAACTGCTATGAAGAATAGAATATTACGCATTTGCGATGAAAGGTTCCATAGGGAAAATTTGAATGGGCTTTTTAACATGTTTCTGAATAACGGATATCCAAGGCATATCCTGCATAAGCTTGTTCATAACACACGATTATACGACGGACCAACCGAAGAAGCTCCTTTAGATTTTAAATTCAGGAGAATTCCGTATATTCAGGGACTAACGAATATTGTGGTTTCAATATTTTCAGAATTTAAAATTGTTAAATTGGCGAAGTACAATCAGATCAAAACTTCCTATCTGTTCTCCACAATTGAGGATAAAACACCGTTTCCGTTCAACAGCAATGTGGTTTACAAGATCCCTTGTGCAGACTGCTCTGGCGTATATATCGGCCAAACGAAACAGTGGTTAAAAAATAGAATGACTCAACACCGAAGTGATATTCGAATTAAGCAGTTATCTTGCGCGGCAGCGAAACATTGTGTGGACACAGGACATAAATTTCAGTTTGAGGATGTTAAAATCTTAGACCATGAAGAAAAATATAGATGCCGATTATTTTTAGAAATGTGCCACATCGATTCCAGCATGAATTCGGTCAATTTTAAGACCGACACTGACAATACCAGCAATATCTATTGTAATATTCTGAGACATTTGAAGAGGTGATTAGTTTATATTCCACCTGTGCGTCGATCGATTTGTTTGTTTTTATTTGACTTCGCAGTCTTCGTTTTATACACAGTACCTACGTGTCATGTCTGTTCTCGATGTTATATTTGTTTTAATGTTTTTCAATTTTAGAGCTTGTGACTAGTTTCCGCTTCTGTAAGTGTTATTCAATTAATGTTTATTTTAGTGATATATTATATTATGTTGTAGATCCTCTTGAGAAAGTTTCCAAATAAGGGACGAAAATTGAGGAATAAATAAGAAAAAGGAACCAACCAATAGTCATTGACCCCTCACCCGATTAATTTTTATTTGTTAAATATATATATATATATATATATATATATATATATATATATATGTATATATATATATATATATATATATGAATATATATATATATATATATATTTATATATATATATATATATATATATATATATATATATATATGTATTATATATATATATAATATATATATGAATATATATATATATATATGAATATATATAATAATTTATATTATATATGTTTATATATATATATATATATATATATATATATATATATATATATATATATATATCGGGTATCCACGGAAGGTGGCTCGCCCTAAACTCTTTTGTTTTTGGAGAAAAATTGGAGTATCTGTTTAATGAATAAAACTGCATTTTTTGACAAGTAACTCAACTTCATGCAACTTCCGGATTCACCGGAAGTGACATTAGTTTTCGATTTTTAAAAAGGACACCTGGTATATTTTCAGAGTTTTGTCTTCATTTGATATTTAGAATGAAACCATGTATCATTTTTTACCTTTTGTAAAATTTTTTTTTTTTCGATATAAATTTTTCTAGAGGGCTATGGATGCGTTCAAATAACTAATTTCGTTCCTAAAATTTTTGCAGAAGTACAACTTCACTGTTTTCGATCAAAATGTTTCAGCAATGTGATGTTTGATTTTAAAACTTTCTTAACTATTTTCTTCAAATGCAACATGGTGATAAAAATTGATCATATTATTACGACTCTAGGTATTAGGTTGGAAGAAAAATTTCGGTGGAAAACTGAAATCCCATAACGTTAGAACTTATTGAGAATAAAATAACATTCGAAATCATCGAGTAGCCTGTGACACAACTGAAACAAAATAAGTTCGAAGCCACGTCCACAAATCTACATCCCATGACAGTAAACAGGGCCGCCGAGTGTTAGAAAGAGACCGATAAAGTAAATTTGAAGTAGTATTAGAACATGCGACTTTGTGAATCTTCATAGTTCTAGATGAATTTGTTTGTTCGAAATGAAGATTCTCGAAAGGACGGCGCCATATTTGTTTTGAAAAGACGCCAAAATTTTTTCAAGAAAAAGGAGCTCTTGATCCTCTTCCAGGTTAATTTTTCACTTGAAAGATATTTATGTTTCTTCAAAATGTTAGCCGCAGAAGACTTGTCGACGACGAAATGTCACAGTTTCTTTCGATATCCCTGAGTGACGTATTTATATTTAGTTGAACATTTGACAGAAGATCTATTTCTTTTTCTTCAGTCACAACAAATGAATAGTTTTTTTTTCATTATCAGGCTCATTTTTCGGACCAGTTTTGGAAAATAGTGCCGGGTCGGGTGACGCTAAACAGGATATCTCTGTGCGTAGAGACGCGCAGCATCGGTTGAATTTTGCATATATATATATTTTTTGCATTGTTAAACAATAATTTTTATCTCATTTTTTTTGACAACTTAAGAATTAAATCCGAGGCTGAAGATGATCTCGCGATCTTAAACCAGTCTATCAAATTAAAAATTTTAGCTAGCTCCCCCTATTATGTTCCCCTAAAAGATAAATTAACGTATTTGAATTTGAAAATATATATATATATATATATATATATATATATATATATATATATATATATATATATATATATATATAAATATATTATATATATATATATATATAATATATATATATTATATATATATATATATATATATATATATATATATATATATATATATATATATATATATATATTATATATATATATAATATATATATATATATATATATATATTTATATATATATATATATATATTATATATATATATATATTATATATATATATATATATATATATATATATATATATAGTATATATATATATATATATATATATATATATATATATATATATATATATATATATATATATATATATATATATCGTTCGTTTCTGTGCATCCGCATAATGAATAGTGTTAATGATCCTCATAATAATTTTTGTTTTACTCCATTTTCAGAAACAGTAATGTTGTACAAGAAATAGACTTTCCTGATGATGAATCCAATACAACTACTTGTGGCTCATCACCTTCCGCCGATCCGTCTTTACGTCCTTTTACATCAGTGCAGAGTTATATAAAACCTGTCACATCCAAAAGTCAATAACTTGAGTTTTCAATTTTTCAACGAATTGAATGAAGGAACCCAAAAATATTTGAGTAAAATGTTTCAAAGAAATGGAAATATTTTTTGTACATATTGATGAAAATATAATGTTTAATGTGTAGATGTTTTATCAATTGCTGATATAATTATACGTTCTAGAAAATAATGTTTTTGTTCATAAAATGAAGAATTGGTATTCAGGATCCAATTTCTGTGGGGATGCAGTCGAATAGATATGACAACGTGACTAATGAGACTTCAAGTGATAATCAAACATCGTCCTATATTTCTGTGACACAACTTTATGTGATCCAAAGTGTGACACATTTTGTAAATTTTCAGTAGATTCAAAGGAATATCATGAATTATTTCGACATCTTATGAAATAATGTGAGAAACTATGAAGTATAATATTAATTTTCAAGAGAAACTTACAGAAATTGTTATATGTTCTATAAATTATTGTTAAAGGCATTCTACAAACAATTTTTCTTCTTATGTGAAAAACCTACATACATCTTGACATTCATTATGAGCAGTACAATCGGATATGACATTCTTAGTCTGTTAAGGATTACGCTACAATATTAGTCTTTTATCTTCCAAACGCCGAGTTGAAGCGCCTTAATCGACGCTTATGGGATACCATGAAAGGCGTTGGTAATTTAAGACAGCAGAACGGTGGCCATGGAAGTCGGAATCCGCCAAGGAGCGTGTAACAACTCACCTGCCGAAGTTACTAGCCCTGAAAATAGAAGGCGCTGAAGCGTGGTGCTTATAATCGGCCGTCAGCGGCATGTGCGGTCGCCAAGTGCGGCCATGAAGCCCTGACGAGTAGAAGGGGCGCGGAGATGAGCGCAGAGGAGCTGGCCGCGGGGTAGTCTGAAGCCGCCTTTGGTGCGGATCTTGGTGGTAGTAGCAAATACTCCAGCGAGGCCCTGGAGAGCTGAGGTGGAGAAGGGTTTCGTGTGAACAGCCGTTGCACACGAGTCAGTCGATCCTAAGACCTATGTGAAGGCCGATGTTGATGTGACATTGTTAACCATGCGGCAGCCGTCCTTTACAGGCTCGCGAATCAAGCACGCCCGTCGGGCGACAAGGAATGCGGTTCCTCTTCCGGAACCCGGCAGCGGAACCGTCATTAAATCGGGCCCTCGCAAGAAAGTACATCGGGACAATCCAAAATAACCCGGAGACGCCGTCGAGAGATCTGGGAAGAGTTTTCTTTTCTGCATGAGCGTTCGAGTTCCATGGAATCCTCTAGCAGGGAGATAGGGTTTGCAACGCGAAGAGCACCGCAGTTGTGGCGATGTCCGGATCCTGTCCTCGGACCTTGAAAATCTGGGAGAGGGCCACGTGTAGGCGTTGCGCCGGCTCGTATCCGTAGCTAGTTTCCAAGGTAAAGAGCCTCTAGTCGATAGAATAATGTAGGTAAGGGAAGTCAGCAGATTGAATACGTAACTTCGGGATAAGGATTGGCTAACGTGTCGCGGCTAACGTACCGGGCCTGGGTGAGGTGAAGCGTGTCGCTTGCGTTGCGTCGGATCCGAGCTCAGTCCCGCGTCTTGGCCTCCCGCGGAACCGTCAAAGTGCGAGACCCCGGATCGCCCGCGAGGGCGGTAATTTCTTCGGCCGTCATTTAACGATCAGCTCAGAACTGGCACGGACCGAGGGAATCAGACTATCTTATTAAAACAAAGCATTGCGATGGCCTCTGCGGGTGTTGACGCAATGTGATTTCTGCCCAGTGCTCTGAATGTCAGCGTGAAGAAATTCAAGCAAGCGCGAGTAAACGGCGGGAGTAACTTTGACTCTCTTTCTACGGTTCGCGGAGTAAAGACGTGCTTGTAGTGCTTACGATAAAAATTAGTTTTGATTAGTTTCCTTTCGTTTTTTCGTTGCCTGAGTGTTATAGACAGTAAGAGACAGTTATTAGTGTTTTGTTCTAGTTTTTAGTGCAGAATAAGACTAATTGTGTACCTGACGTGCGTTCATCTAAGTGAGCTATAACTTCTGTGTTAGTGCGTATTTTAGTGACACCAGTACC
This sequence comes from Cynegetis impunctata, assembly GCA_030704885.1. Taxonomy (NCBI): domain Eukaryota; kingdom Metazoa; phylum Arthropoda; class Insecta; order Coleoptera; family Coccinellidae; genus Cynegetis; species Cynegetis impunctata. The sequence continues at coordinate 92,402 of JARQZK010003049.1, read as the reverse complement.
AGCGGCTTTCTCGCATCAAGGCCTTTATTTTGACGTATCACATTATCGTCTTAGTTTCGTGGTTCGTGAGTTACGGCCTTCCGTCTAGGAATACCATAGGTATTCAAAAACTGGAAGAATTATATCAATTGCTGTTAATGATTCAATGAGAGAAGCTAGATCAAATTCAGAGAAACCATCAATTATTGTTAGAAAATATTGGCTATGAGTTTTGTAAGTGTCGATATTCAGATGACGAAACCAAGGCGTTTAGGTTTGAAAGCTAATTTTGTGGGGTGCCTTTCGTATTTACTTTTCTGGCAGATATCACAAGTGTTAACATAATCTCTAACATCTTGGTCCATTTTTGGACAAAAGTATACTTTTTGCAGAACGTTCAAATTTTCAAGAATACTTCTATGGCTAGTTTTTGTTTCATGGTAATGTTGCATTTGTGGAATTCTGGACTTCCATTGTCTATAAAAAATATATCTGAAACAAAAATAAAAGAAAAGAAAATTTGATTAGTAAGTGGCAAGAAAAGAAAATAGCTGAAAAAATTAAATTCAATGAATTAGTAGTATCTGAAAAAACTTGAGAACGGTTAGAGATACCCAACTAACCGAAACGTCGTGTATATTGTATAATTTTATTTTTTCACCATTTTCCAACTTATTATTTACTAATATTATTTCATTCCTTTTTTCAGATACTACTAATTCATTGAATTTAATTTTTCAGCTATTTTCTTTTCTTGCCACTTACTAATCAAATTTTCTTTTCTTTTATTTTTGTTTCAGATATATTTTTTATAGACAATGGAAGTCCAGAATTCCACAAATACAGAAGAAACATTGTCGAAACCATTCAAACTAACACGTAATGTTGCAGTTTTAATTGTTCTTCTTCAAAGTCAATTATGTCTTTGAGAAATGTGTTAGTGATAAAGAGTGAGTATTAATTGATCTTGAAAAATTCTTGTATTGTTCTTGTAAATTCTATTTCCATTATATTTTCCTTGAGATTAAGGCAATCGCTTTATTTAGGTTTAAGATTTTTCTTTCTGAATGTGAGAATAAGATTTTTGTTATTTGTTTTCGGAAGGTCGTCGCTTATTCTTGTTCTGTCGAAAATTGACTCTTTGAACACTCTATATATATCTTGGGTTGTTAAAATTATTATTTAATTTTTGAAAGTATTGACGCTTTTTTCTGTATGTGGAATATTCATTAGAGGATTCTCCTTACTTGAATATATAGTTTTGTTCGATTCGGATAGTGCCTCGTTCTGATTTATAATTATTATCTTTGTGGTTTCTTCAATATTTTCGCTACAAAAATTCTATTTTTGCCTTGTGATATTCGATGAATCGGTGTCTGAGTTCGCGATAATAGAAGCTGTATCTATGCCCTCTAATTGTATAAAGTTAATTTCCATGCGGGATAATGCATCGGCGTTCGTATTCATTTTACCTTTCTCATAAATTATATCGTAGTCATACTGCGCCAAATGAATAAGGTATGAAGTATTTTACTGCCCAAAGCTGCTAATAATTCTTTTTCGATAGTGTGATAATTTATTTCGGCTGGGTTCGGTGTTCAGGATGGATAAGCAACGGGTTAATCTTTTACGATGTCCTTGAGGTCCTTGAGATAGCACTGCACCAATTGTGAAATTCGAGGTTGCTAAATTAAATTGTTTTGAAAAGTCCGGATATTGCAAAATGAGGTCATTCATTAATATTTTTCTACAAATACTGAATGCTTCTAATGGTTTTTTTGTATGTTCTAATTTCCAAATTCGGTTAATTTGGCAAAACTTTTTATGAATTTTCTATAGAAGCCTACTAATCCTAAAAATTATTTCATTTCTTTGACAGTTTTAGGTGCTGGAAAATTTTCTATTGCTGACAGTTTCTTCGGATTTGGTCTCATTTCCTCTGGTGTCATTACATGACCTGAAAAAAAGATTTTTTGTAGGAATTCGGATTTGTCTAGCTGTATTTTGAAGCATGCTTCTTTTAATCTTTGGAACACAAAATTCAAATTGTTTATTTGTTCTTGAAGCGATGTGGATTATATTATTATATTATCTATATTGTTATAGACTAGTCATATTTATCTTGTAAATCTTTCAATACAATATCCATTATTCTTTGAAATCTAGAGGAGGCATTTTTGACCCGAAAGGCATACGAACGTATTCATAATGTCTGTGCTTTAGAGTAAAAGTACAGATTTGGGATGCATTTCGATTTGGTGACTTCTTTCTAGTTTGTCAAGAATGTCCGAAATATTGGGTAAGGGGTAGCGATCATCAATTGTTTTTTCGTTGACTTTTCTGTAGTCTACAACGATTCTCCAATTCTGCTTTTGGCTAGCATATAGATTTTTTGGAACAATCCAACTAGAGGAGCTCCATGGAGATTGTGAAGGTCTGATTATTAAATCTTCTAGCATTTTGTTTTTTGTGTATTTGTATCTGTATGATTTTGTGTGAATCGCTATTTTGTCTTTTGTTTAAATTTCTTGTTTAACTGTATTTGTGAATGTCAAGTTCTGATCAGGCAGATGCAGTATTTCTTTGTATTCTGATAAAAGAGATTTTATCGAGTTTTTTCTTCTATGTTCATATGATTCATACGTATGCGAGAGAAATCAAAATCAGTTTCTGTTCTTGTGTTTCGCAGTGGTGCGATTTCATTGATGTGAAAACATTCGTATTGGTTTTCGTCGAATTGTCGCAAAAAATTTTCGTCTGATTTTGGGAATTGTGTTTTTGATGTTGGATTTGTAAACTTTAGTTCGTGTAGCCGTCTTTTACTTACAGAATTGAACTAATAATTTTTATAGACTTTAGATAAATCTGGAATTTTCATTTCGTCATGTGGAAGGTTTGTTTTCAATTTTTCATCATTGAAGTATGAGGAGGAATTTCAAAATTTTATATTAATATATATTGATTTCGCTGTTGTATAAAATAATGTTGGTAAAATCAAATTTCAAATTTATATTACGTTTATTTCGCATACCTATTAGTCCGTCAAGTAATCATGAAAATCGAAAAGTAAAAGTTCCATCTTTTTACTCACAATTTTATTTAGTGGTTTGAACTCATCAAATATAGGAATACATGCTTTTAAGTATGCTTTACTTTGGCCTATGCAAGTTATTATTCGAGTTTCTGATCGAAATATTTCATTCGGAAAAAAAATTTCTGCTACGTATGTCCTAAGAAGTGATGGGTGACAACCGTTATCTATTGGTTTCAAAGGCGGTTTTTTGATTTCGATAAATGGCAGCGAATTTTGATTTGAGTTTTTCAGGTTTATGTTTATTCGATTTCGTAATTGGTTCAGTAAAAATTCTCTTCGTTATTTAACTGTTCGTAATTAATGTCTTTTGGAATGTCATAATTCATTTGATATTATTTTTTGTAGTCATTATTTTGTTTTCGTAACAGAGCTGAAGCGGATGGTGGATTATTAGTGATTTTGATATTTGTCTGTTATTCTTATGTAAAATTAGCTTGCCTGTGTTTAAAAAGTATGAGTTTCTATGATTTTGAACATTGTTCGACTTTGTAGAAGGCATTCTACTCGTTTTTGATTTTAGGACCTGTTTGTAATTGGGTTTTTATGAGTTATTCGGTACAAACACGTTTTTGGGTGTACAAAAAACTTATTCATTTGTTGGATAGTGCCGTTATACATTTCTTTGTTCAAGTTCTATAGGTTTTTTAGGAAAATGTTAGTAGTGTAACAGGAGCGGTTCTAGCCCACTTCAAGTTCAAAATGTTGGTTTTGCGTATGCGTGACTACCTGCATAACTGTGGATGTGCAGGATGACAGAGGAGGAGGAAGATCTATGAATCTACCTCTTTGTTCTAAATCCAAGACGGTAGAAGACAGATGACGTATGACAGATCTATGGCTGAAATCTAAGATGGTGAATGAAAGTTGACGTTTGAAAGATCTATGTTTCAAATCCAAGATGGCGGATGACAGAGGAGCAGTATCTATGATCCTAACTATATGTTCTGAATCTAAGATGGTGGGTGATAGGTGACGTTTAACGTATGACAGTTCTAGGCCTTAAGTCCAAAATGTTGGATGTATGCTCTTGACTGTATGTTTCCAGAGGGGAAAATATCTTTTGACATATATGAAATTCAAGAATGAAGACTACATTAGAATGTTTCGTTTATCAATTGTCTCTTTATCGAATGAATGTAGATATTTATTTCATATAATAATAATAGTAATAATAATAACTCTCTCTCTCTCTGTGTATATAGGGGGTAAATTAATAATCAATATCACCATATTTATTACCTGAATCAACGAATCTTTTCATATGAATCTTCAATCTTGTTCCGTAGTCAGAAATTGTGGTATATAAGCGATCACAACACTCTTCTCTTTCATGTATATCAAAGATAACATGATCGTATTGTGACTGACACCAACAATTTTTTTGTTCTGTTCTATATAATAAGTATATGTTCTCAGGAGGAATTGATGAATGAGAATGATCACGAATTATTTTATATTAATAACACTTTCGACATAGAGTTAGATTGAAATCTTTAACTCTATAGTAGTTGGACCATACACAATAATTGTCTGATTTATATACATCGTCCAAGAAACGTTTCCTTATAATATAACTGCGGTTTGTGCAATTTGAAAAAGAGCGGTAAGAAAAAGGTTTCTGATAGTTTGAGACTTTTGGTAGATTTTTCGTAAATAATGCAATAAATCTCCATTTGAGAAAACTAAATTTTCTCAACATTTCTAAAGTTAAAGAATTTGGTAGAACTGAATTTAGTATGTCAAATATGGAATTGATATCTTCAATAATTGTTTGGATTGAGAATTTTTAAAGACAAATACTCCATGAGTGGCTTTGATACTGCTGCTGTTGCTTGTGTTCTAGTTGATCTCTATGTTGACTTATCGACAGCATATTTTTCTAGAAAAAAACAATTTATCTGTTAATTGAATAGTGACCTCACGGTAAAGTATCGAATGATGAGGTAATGAAATATCGCTTATCATCAATTTTCCTATGGTTTCAAACCTATAAGGAGAAAAACATCGCTGAAATAAACATTAGAATTCACTTCTATTCAATTCTCGGCACGGGAGTGATTAAAAATTCCAACTTTTTCGAGTTTTTAACAAGGAAATTTCGGATTTCGATTTAACATCTGCTCCCGAGCTTTTTAACATCTATGTGAGTAGAGGATGAATGGCTGTTACAAATCAGTTTTTGTCCCTAACCTCACTTTTGTATCATGGTAAGTAAAAGTGGTATGATCTCCGCGTATTTTTCTTCTTCTTCTCTTGTTAATTGTGTGGAAGATGAGTGTATTTCTTATCAGCATAATATGCTCGTTAAAAAGATATACATGTAAATACAAATATTTATAAATAATATATTTTTTAGTAGAAAGATGTGTGTGTGTATATATATATATATATATATATATATATATATATATATATATAGATATATATACATATAAATATATACATATATATATATATATATATATATATATATATATATATATATATATATATATCTTATTAACATAATAAATGCTCGTTAAAAATATATATGTATTGTATACAATTATTTGGTTTTATAAGGCTGAGTACATATATATATATATATATATATATATATATATATATATATATATATATATATATATATATATATATATATATATATATATATATATATAAATCAAACTGTTGCTTCAGTAAGTCGAATTGATGCTAATTATTTATGCATAATGTCTAGACTTAATGGGAATCGATCGTATCTAAGTCGTGACTTTATTGCGAGCGGATTTCATTTTTATCGTTGTGGTATCAATTAATATTGTTGATATATGTGAAAACAGTCAAAGTGATTGGTTGTTATTGCAAAAATATTCTCGGTTCGAATCCAAAATAAGCTAGATAATTACATCCACCGGTCACGACTTGTAGCATTCCCATCAATAACAAGATCTTGATATAAAATAAGCTGGATACGTTTAAATATCAAAGCCAGCACTCCTTAAATGGGAAGGCGTGTTTGAATATTAATGATCACGCTCAATTTTCCTTTTTACAATTTTACATTGCAAGCATCCGCTGGACAAGGTTGTCTGGTGTGGATATATAAATGTTGAGAGTCTTATTCAGAAAATATCAAAGTCTCTCGGTATACGATTCAGTTTACTTCTTTTTTCATTCACAGAGTTTCGCTTGTTGTTGTAAGCGATAAAATAAAATGTGTCGGTTACCAGAAGAATTTGTGGTGGATATTACTACTTATAATCCCGAAACCAATGTTGTGTTCGAGCCTACGGTAAATCAAACCAACAATCCCCCTCAACTAACAGCAGGTTTCGAGCCTACGGTAAATCAAGGTTATTCACAATTTCTTGGTCATCCAGTTTACCCTTACCAAGTGTTAGATGGGGATGTAATAATAGACAGTGGAGATTGGTTCGAAGCGTTCGAGAATGGTCACGCCGGTGTTATTCATCCTCATATATGGTAACATATATCACATGCTGCAAGTATGGCTTGTCCTTATAAACAACAGACCATGTTTGAAACTTTGCTGGCCCCCTACGAGTTGAGTTGAGCTGATCAAATAGTCGTTTGTGCAGCTTTTGTAGATCTAGTAATAAATTCACTAGAAGATACTGTACAGAGTCAGAAATGTCAGACAATGATACCATCTTTCTTATGTAGATTGTTATATAAAAAAATGAACTGTCAAAGTGATTGGTTGTTATTTCAAAAATATTCACGCTTCGAATGCAAATGAGCTAGATAATTACATATCTGAAAAGCAAAAGCTAGGACGAAAATTTATAATTGAAAATATGGCAAGAATACAGACAAAGTACGGTGAGAAGATATGTGTGAGGACAACTGAAGCATCGATTATTTTACCAGGGAGGTTTGCTGGTATCTTCAGTGATGGACAAATTAAAGAAATAAATGAAAATATTGATAATGGAAAAATTATCACAATGAAAAGTTTAGGCAAAGTGGGGCGAACCGTCAATATTGAATTTGAAAAGGGAGGTGAAGAAGCTTGAAATATATCATACCAACACACATCAGATCCTGAGCTCTATGGGTAACGAGAAGAAGAAGAATATCCAGTTCAATGATAATGTTAAGGTAAATTTAATGATACAATGGAAATTTGCATATTCACAAGCTCGTAAAGGTTTATGGGAACAATGTGCGAGAGATAGAGTACGATTTTTTCATTGAATTTCCCAGATGCAAGTGGTTCTCTCACCTATTCTCACAGAAAAATTGAATTTTATACGTAATTATAAATTGAATGGTGATTTCTATTTTACATATGTACGATTGAAAGAAGAAGGTCAATCATCGATGGAGGGGGAATGTTTTCCAAACAACAACTGATTTTCAGAAAACAGTTTTAATTCTTCAGAGCGACTGAACCGAATAGCAACTATTTTTTGAAGATGAACGAGCTACAGCAAGAATTATTCCTCTATAATCCTCTATAAGTATTCTTTTTTCCACGATATAATTCATAAGTGGAATATGTTGTCTAATTTTCCTGAAACAGAAGCTGCTCGAGCTGTAATAATGATCAAAAACTGTTGCCACAATCTGTACGAGTGTGTGGATAGCCAATGCTTCTATTGCACACAAAATTTGGTTGATTTTAAATGTCCCATTCCAGCCTTCAATGCGTGCTATGCATTTATAAATTCAGAAATTTCACTACGTGAGTTTTGTCAAAAACTTTTGGACTTGGGATTCAAAAACTATATTGTGAAAATGTGGCCGATTATAACCGATGATCTGAAGACCGAATTTGGATATTTGAGATCTGTGAATCTTAATAGTACTAGAGCTCTGTATGATGATTGTGATTATGAATTATTTATATAAAAAAAAAAAAATGTTTTATATATCGAATAAATAACATATTTAAAATGAAATGTTTTTTTATTTTTTCAAAAAATATATTATATATATTTTTATTTTTATATATATATATATATATATATATATATATATATATATATATATATATATATATATATATATATAATATTTATACATATTACTGAATATTTGAACTATCTATCCAACTGTTTTTTGTGTGATCCATACCTAACCATTTGACAAGAACTTGATTTCCTTTTCTTTTAATAACTTTTTCAACTAGTAGAATTCCTGGGTGTCTCACTTTCTGCAATTCCAAATCGTAGAATCCACCCGATATATTATTACCATTTTCATCTTGTAACAAATACGTGACTGGGTTGGTATATTTAATTTGTTTCACCTGAAATATTTCATTTGACCAATTGGGTGTGTAGGATTTATCGAAAGCATTTCGACTCTTACTAATCCTCACGTAATCGCCTATTTTGAAATTAGTATTCAAGGTAGTCATTTTTATTCTGCTATACACGGTATTCAACAGTTCCTCCTCATTTTTCTTTGTCGCCTGATTTGGTTTCATACCTATGGTTCTATGAGTGGTGTTATTGTATTTATTTATAATAGTATCCAGAACATCCCACCATTTATATGAACCGTGTAGACTGAAATATTTCCACAATATATTCTTGAGTGTTCTGTTGAATCTTTCGACAATTGAAACCTTTTTCGAACTCCAAACGCTATAATGATTTATTCCGTACTTCTGCATTAGATTTGCAAAAATCTTATTATAAAATTCCTTCCCCAAATCCGATTGTAGGTTTTTAGGTGTTGGTTTAATTGATTTTTGTAAAAGATATTCCATAGCGTTGCTTACATCTGCGGCAGATTTGTTTTTTAAACGGGCAGCCCAAGCTTTCTTCGTAAAACAATTTATTACAGCAAGTATGTATTTATAGCCCTTGTTTTCTCTTGAATAGGGGATCATTTCAATCAAGTCAATCTGAATGAGGTCATTTATTCCTTTTAGAATAACTTTTCTTCGGGGGAAGTTAATCCTTCTCGGCTTGTGCAGCTCATTTACAATGTCAGCCTTCACAGATGTTGCAAATATATCTTTTCGCTTCTTCATAGTTTGAAGTTGTTGTGCTTACGATATCAATTCAATACTATTAATTGAATGCATGATATATATTATTTATAAATCCGAACCCAAATCAGAATCATCAAAAGAAATGGGGCATTCAATTAATAATTCAACGAACAATTTCTCATTCCCCACACCTTTAAATGAAATACGATCATTACGTGTCAGAGGTGTGTCTTGGAGTTCTTTAAAACTATATTGTTCATCGTTAATATTAACAATTAAATTATTTGGATGAGCATGTACTTCTCTTATGACACCATAATCCATCAAAAAATCACAGTAGCTTTCGGTGTCAAATAGAAGATAATTATTCGATAAAGGATCGATTTTATCCGATTGGAAAACTATTATGAATTTATATGTCATTTTTTGCATTAAATTTAATATTTGAAATGCAGCGTCATCATTAAGTCTTCTATGGTAAGCGCTAATATGATGACCAAACTTGCCAATCCCCATTTTTTTTCAGTATATTACACCGGCCTCCCGAATTTCCTCAATTATAGAAATTATTTCGTTATTGAGACCTGTGTTTCCCGACGCTCGAGATGCTACTAAAAGACGTAATCTGTCAACTAGTTCATTTATATCATCCCAGTATATATAACCAATTTTACGTTTGTTATGCAGGTCCTTTAAAATAGAACCACCACCCAACTTTCGTTTTGACACAATTGTTTTCGAAGGCGGTCTTCGTTCACTTATAGGCATAGATTTTAATTTAGTATTTATTTTTTGATATTTATAAGATCGGCTGCCTGCAATTTGCTCATTTGGATCGAAATTACGTCTATTTGCGTTCTAACGTTTCACTAATCCAAATAATTTTTTTCATCTCTAGCTGTATAACCTTGAGGTCTTCTTTTGAATAGTAATTCGTATAGACCAGGTGTACCTGTATATTCTAATTTATTATCACCAATTAATACGTTCCCATTTTCATCGTTTATACTAAAGGAGGCATTCCCAATTTTTAAACCTTCTTTCTCTACATCAAAATGTACACCAAATCTGAAATCAAACAAGTTTTCAGTATATCTAACCATATCATGAATATATGTTCGTGGTAATGGTGGTAATATATTCATCCACTCATTGAATTGGTCACTCCTAGATATATTTTGAATAAATTGCCTGCTAGTATCGTATACGTCCTCCAAATATTCATCATCTGTATTATCATTGTTATCTACTACTTCTTCTTCTTCTTCAGAGGTGGGTGAACTTTCAAAAAATTCAGTAGTTTGTTGTGGGTTATATTGAAGAACTTTAGGAGTTGAAAAATTTTCATTTTCGCTTTTAGGTGTAGACATGTATTGTGTTCACTCGAATATGGATCGTTTCCTCTTTTTCCTCTTCTTCAGACTCATAATAATCTCCTTTTTCTTTTTCTTTTTTTTCGGTGATGTGAACATTGATTCTTTACCTTCTTCTTCTTCTTCAGTTTTAAATTCAGCAGGTTCAAGTTTAATTTCATTTTTAATTGTGTGTTTTGATCCATCGTTAGTAGTAATAGTTTCAACCAAATTTTTCAAAGGTCTCGTTATCGGTGAGAAAGCTTCCTCCCGTTTAATTTCACTCATTTTGAGCTCATCCAGTTTTCTTTTCAAAATATTTCTAACCTTCACTAGGTCAGATTTCGATTTGATCTCATCATTCATATTAATATATCAAGAAAAAAAAACAGCTTTTTTTTAACTGCTAAAACACCTTTTTTTAACGGCTAAAACAGCTTTTTAACGGCTAAAACAACTTTTTAACGGCTAAAACAACTTTTTCAACAGCTAAAAACAGCTTTTATTCAACCTATTTAGCTAGAAGGTTGTATTAATTATGCGAGAATTAATGTTGAGCTCTACATATAAATGAAGTGATCTAACCCCTTTCTATATCTTCCATTTTCAATTCCACTAGTTTTATCAATGACAAGAAATCCATATTTATCGGGCCGCCAACATTCTCCACATATACTTTTAAAATCCTCAAAAGTCATATCTGTATTAACATGTCCGTTATAAATATGTTTCAGATTCAGTTCATCTTGTTTGAATACAATCAGTAGACATGCATTATCCCTTATCATCTGTTTAGGAATTTTGCTATAAGTTTGACAGAGATAGAAACTGTCAATATTTTTATGGCGACCCATGCTAAAGTATTCGCGCATTATATCCTGTTTATCACATGCAACATCGTCAAAAATGAAAATTGAGTTGGGTTTTGCTTCAGCGGTGGTAATTATTTTTTCCGAATTTTCAAATTTAAAATAGTTGATGGATTTCATGGGTGTGAGAATCTCATTTAAATAAATATATTCGGTTGAAATAAAGATCTTGAATATATGTATACATTTTAAATGCGTATTCCATTCAGATGCAGTAGTAAATTGATCATAATTGTAAGTTTTTTCCACAATTCGATGGTCCAATTATTAAACATCGTATCGATGATGGTAAACAGCATACCATGTCGCTTTATTTTATCGTTATAATTTTATTAAATTGAACGAATCATCTATTGGTAGAGAATATTTCTATATATATATATATATATATATATATATATATATATATATATATATATATATATATATATGCGAAAAAATCTGAATATATAGTTATTCACATTCACCACGCATGCGATGTACATATATAATCAGATGGAGAAACCTAATCGGGTCATTCACAAAAAAAAATTTCCCCGTAAGGGATCTGGTATTTTGAATACTTTGATAAATAAATTACCTTTCGAGCTCCATTTGCCCGCAGAAATTGGTAAAAAATATTCATATTGCGGTCCGGGTACTGATTCAACAAAACAATTGGCTCGCGGTGATATGGGTATCAATAAGTTAGATACTGCGTGTCGAGATCACGACATTGCGTATGATCAGAATTCAGACATAAATCAGAGACATATAGCAGACCGTGTTTTGGGTTCGAAAGCTTGGGAAAGGTTCAAATCTTCGGACGCTAGTTTGGGTGAAAAAGCTGCAGCATTAGCAGTTTCGACAGATATGAAAGCTAAAGTGAAACTTGGATTAGGTTGTGCAGGGAAATTAAACGGAAATGTAAGAAGAAGAAGAAGAAAGTTGGCGGTGCGCCCAATCTTAATTCGGCAACTAAACTTGCAAGAATAGCACTAAAAAACAGTAACAGAAACCTCGGTAATCTTTACGATTCAGTTCGAATTGCAGCGAATGCTATTAAGAAATCAAAACGAAAAATTCGAGGATCTGGTAGTCGTCGTGTTATCCCCGTTCCTAAAACAGGTGGTTTTCTTCCGCTCATTCCACTATTTGCAGGATTGTCAGCTCTTGGAGCACTTACAGGAGGGACTGCGGTGGTAGTAAAAGCTATAAATACGGCAAAATTAGCTGCGGAAAATCTAAAGGAGTCTCAAAGACACAATAAACAAATGGAGGCCATCGCAATGGGTAAAGGACTATATTTACGACCATATAAGAGAGGTTTGGGTCTTTTTGTAGCCCCATATCAGGGAAGACGAAAATCCCGATGAAATTACCGAATCGTCCGCTCACCAATTTTGATATTGAATTTGTGCGCGAAACGAAAATACCACATTTTCGAGGTGTCTTTATGAGGGATAATTTACCGAAAAAAATTCATACGAAAGAATGTGGTATAATCAATTTAGATGAAATGAAAAATAAAGGTACACACTAGGTTGCTTATAAGAAAAATGGAGAACAAATTATTTACTTTGATAGTTTTGGTGATTTGAGACCACCCCTGGAAGTTGAACGGTATTTTAGAACCGATGATTCAGTCATAAAATTCAACTATACAAAATATCAAAACTTTTCTACGGTAAATTGTGGACATCTCTGTTTGAAATTTTTATGTGGTTTACTATAACATTTATACTGAATTATTGAATGCAAATATTCATTTCGATTCGAACGTTTAAACTGTTAATACTCTACATTATGTCTCGAACATTTTGTTTAACTGGCGTCGGTTCTGTTCTCACAACAAATTTCTATCCACCAATCATTATCGATGAGAAAGATCAATACGTAATAGGTCTGATAAATCTGGAAGCTTATAATTCAATGCCTAATGTTGTTGTAGGAGCAAATAATAAGTTTCATTATATTTTTGATAACAAGACACATATAATTGAGTTACCGGAAGGAAACTATGAAGTGGAAAATATCAATCAATACATAAAACGAGCAGTTGGAGATCCTAGAATTGATTCAATCATGAAAATATTCAATTATAATTATTCTGCTGGCTATCCTACAGACAAAAAAAGAAACGAAAAAATTTCTACCGAATTTGTACCGATCGATGATTCGGCGACGACTACTACAGATTTTGATATGAATAAAAAACAACAAGGAAAACGGAGAAGACATAAGAAAATTACATCGGGGGCAAATAAACTCCCGCACCCCAAATATATTACAAATTTCAGCAATAATAACACGTTGAAATCCGAAGTAAAAGCAACTTTCGATATCGATTTCACACCAAGGGATTCAATTGCAAGTATTTTGGGTTTCAAATACCGTAAGCTCGAGAAAGAAAAAAAACATATTTTCGATTTTCCCGTGAACGTGAACAGTATCAATTCACTAGGTGTTGAATGTAATATTGTTTCAGGTTCCTATCGAAATGAACAGGCTGTCCATCTTCTACACGAATTTTTCCCCGATGTACCTCCAGGCTTCAAAATTATCGAAACACCCCGAAATGTTATTTATCTACCAATCAATACGCACCAAATTGACGAATTAACCATTAAAATAGTTGATCAGAATGGTAAATTGGTCAATTTTCGTGGAGAAGTCGTCACGGTAAGATTACATCTAAAGAAATTTGATGGTAATTATTGAAAAAAATGGGTTTTGACTTCAATCGAGGATAGAACAGTACCAGTACTACAACTTCCAGTAGTGACAAAAATTTTCCTACGTTTATTATCACAAAATATTTTGAAAAATATAACATTGTAGTGTTATATTTTTCAAAATATTTTGTGATAATAAACGTAATAAAACCAAATTAAGTTTTGTTCATCATGTTAAATTATCACGTAGTAACGACGGATTCCATCAACTATTCAAAAATTCTCCTATAAATACTTATACAAACAAAAGGATTAATATTCGAAACAAAACCGTACTACGGTTAACACCTGCGAATAGAAAATTTTAATTATCCTTGGGATTTAAACTCAGGCATAATTAAAAGAATACGAAAATTTTGTTTGCGTTCTGTGTTAGCAATTCGTATAGTAGTTGCGAGAAGCGTTAATTTTGTCTGCCTGTATAAAACGAGGGGAAAACGAAAAAAAAAATTGAGAATATGGGTATACTAAGTGTTAGTGAAAATGTGTATTACGACGATCGCATTACGAATGCTGAAAAGCATTCACATCTTCCATATACGGCAGCCGATGCTTTGAACAATAACGATGAAGTTCGCATAAGTATTCAACAGCAGGATACGTATACGCACCCATGGAACAGCTCGTTGTACATTGAAGGAAAATTGACGGCGCAAAAAAAAGCTGATAAATCCGCATCAACTACTGTTAAATTGGTAAATAACGCAATAATGCTACTCTTCGATGAGATACGATATGAAATTGGTGGTATGGTAATTGATCGTGTGAGGAATCCAGGTGTTACAACTACAATGAAAGGTATATGCTCACTGTCTACTAATGAGAGTACTAGTTTAGGTATCGCCGGTTGGAATCCTTTCGATAAAATTAATATTACACATAATGGTTCTTTTAATGTGATTATTCCATTACGTTTTATATTTGGATTCTGTGAAGATTTTAAGAAAATTATTCTGAATCTACGCCAGGAATTGGTTCTTATACGCTCAAACGCCGACACAAACGCCATTATCAATACTGTTGCAGATGACGAGAATAAAGTTCATTTAAAAAAGATAATATGGCGCATGCCTCACATATCCGTTTCGGACACGGAGCGTGTTAAACTATTAAAACAGGTGTCTAGTAATAATGAGCTCAATATCGCATTCAGAGGATGGGAAATGCATGTATATCCGCTTTTACAACAAACGCAAAGACACACATGGGCTATCAAAACGAGCACGCAAATGGAAAAACCACGCTTCGTAATTTTCGGTATGAAGACCGATAGAAAGAATAAAACTACTATTGATTATAGTAAATTTGATCATTGCTCATTAACAAATATCAAACTCTATCTCAATTCCGAAATGTTTCCCTACGATAATTTAAATCTCAGTTTCAAGAACAACCAATATGCGCTCTTGTATGAGATGTATTATAATTTTCAGCAGAATTACTATGGAAGGGAGGGCAACGCATTGCTCAATCCGCAACAATTCAGAGATGATCCTTTAGTAGTTATTGATGCTTCGAAGCAGAATAATATGTTGAAATCTGGATCCGTTGATATTCGTTTGGAATTTGAAACAGCTGAAAATATTCCAAATAACACGACAGCCTTCTGTTTGATACTTCACGATAAATTTGTGAAATATAATCCATTAACCGGTGCTATTCGAGTAATTCAATAACGAAAATGCCTATAATTATTGATATTCAAGGATTTCAATATGGGAAAAGCGATTTTTTATGTAAAGAAATTGCTATTTTGAAAAACTTTACGTGTTATCACGCGATCGTTAATATGCCTGTTGACTATGCACATCTTGATAAAAAATTTAAATATCATACGAAGTGGCTGAGCAGAAGTATGCATGGATTAGTTTGGAACGATGATGAAGAAATTAAATATTCCGAAATTGGTCAATTCATACGAAATGTAATAGGAGACTATAATAGCGATTCAGTTATGGTAAAGGGGGTGCAAAAGAAGATATGGCTCGAAAAATATATAAACAATTACGGTATTGATATGGAATCTGAAATGAATTGTCCTAATATAAATAATCTTCAGAATTGTGATTCTTTCCATTGTGGAAAACATACAAACAACAATCTCAAATGTTCGAGGTCTAACGTATTCAAATTAGCACTGTGGTATTTGAACACGTTGAACACGTTCTACCCACCGCTTCAAGCAACAACAACGACGACTACGTCGAGTTGAGAAACTGGTTTTTCTGATTACTGGTTATAATAACGTAGAAGGAAACAGGATTCTATAATTCATCTGCGTGTTATTGTGTATATAAGGATCGTGAATAGTCTGTGGAACGTATCAGTTTCGTCGCAATGAATAACAAACAAAAACCCGCAGCTTCCTCTGAACCATATCCCCAAGAAGGTTTCTCCTGTGATTATGAATCGCCAGAGTCTCCAGATCCGATTCAACAGCAAAGGGAGATATTTTTACACATCCACCCGAGCTGTTTGATTGATTTAGAATCGCCAGAGTCTACCAATCCGATTCAACAGCAAGGGGAGATATTCTTACCTAATGAACTACCCATAACGGGGGAGGAGACAATAATCCAATGCAATGAAGAGGAAGAAGAGTCATCCATGGATGAAGAAGAAGAAGATACCTCCGATGAAGAAGAAGAACTTATACTTTCATCATCACATTCATTTGAAAATAATATTTATTGTATAAATATGTGCAAATATTATTGGCCTGAGCCATATGATAATTATTTTTACAATTTCAATTGTCATTGTTTTTTAAATGTAACAGCTATGCCTGCTTAATATATATATATATATATATATATATATATATATATATATATATATATATATATATATATATATATATATATATATATATATATATAGATATATATTTAATAAAACAATATCTCAATAATTGGTCTTTTATTATTTTTTTTCATCTATAAAAACAATAATCATTCACAGTTTACAATTAATTTTTGTAACAAAGAATAGGTTTTTTCATAATCATATAATTTATCAGATGGCCAAAAACCACAACATGGGCCACTAATCCATCCAAGTCTAGAATTTACATCTTCTCTACCAAGTTTTAAATTTTTTTCAATCCACAAAAAAATTTTTTCATGTGTTTCATCGGATACAGGTTGAAATTCATATGGTATATTCAAATTACAAATAACATTAATTAATACATTCGATATATCACTGTTTGCATAATAAGCTGCTTCACAAATACTAATATCCATACAGAAGTCTATATTTCTATAATTATCTCTTATATTTTCAATGCTAAATTTCATACTTAAATCACTATACTCGTCACCATTCAAATTATTAGATAGTAAATCATACAAATACACTGTGTAATGTCTATTTACATACAGGTCATAATCCTTTGGGAAAGAATCCAATTCTATTGAGTTCATATTCTTTAAATTATTATTATCGCACATTTCGAGAAATTTTTTCACATACACATCGAATTTAAATTTATGCTGAAAAATCATGGATGCTATTTTAGTTATAACATCATTCCCATAGTTCTGCAAATGTGAAATCAACTTGAAATAACATGTCCTCAACGGATATTTCTCTACATGTAAAATAAATAGTAATATTTGCTCTTGTTGCTGCTGTGATGATTTCGACAACGACGATGAATTCCCATCATGAAAAATTGTGTTTAAATATTTTTTGTAGACTTTTTTGGCTTTTATCGCTATTTCATATTCAATTATTTCTTTCACCGAATTAATTGACCACAACGACGACGACGACGAAGACAACAACGATGTAGACATATTTGCTGACTAAAATTATATATCGTTCTAGTGAAACAGATTCAGGTTTTATTTTGCGCATACTCACACACATACCCCCACGGTAATGTATCTGTTGAATGTGGATTAATTATACGTTTGTCGTCATGCCCACTTGAAAGTACTTTTTCTTGATTAATTGAATAAACGTTATGATTAATTGACCTTATTAGTTTTTGATTACCTTGAATACACTTCTTGTTGAATAAACAATCTTTATAATCTTGAAAAAAAAGTTTATTCAGCGATGCATAAGTTACACCTTTAGCCTTCTTAAGATTGTTATTTTCTTCTTCGGAAACATCTTTCTGTACTATATATGAATACATTTTAGATCTGAGCCCCGCAAATTCAAGCATTATACGACCGCCATTTTCGTCTTTCATAAGACCCAACACTTTTTTATTCATCCTAGGTATATTGTAGACGTTATTTTCTGGAAAATCTGAAATATCAAACTTTTCAATATCGCGTTTAATGTAGTAATAAATATCATCCACATCAAGTTTATAAAGGAGTGAATCAGTGTCACAATAGTTGAGTTTAACCCTCTTTTCAAACTCCCTCATGATGTAATTATAATGAAAATCATACAACGATATTTTTAAATTGTCTAAAATTGTGAAACCTATATAAATCGGTTTATTGAGTTTAACTTCCAATTTCTTCATTTCGATAATAATGGTCTGTTCATTTAAAATTACGTAGCTATTGAAATTTGGTTGTGATATTAAATAACGCGCCCCTCGTCTACCCCCCCATTTAGTTGCAATACGTACATCTCTATGTTTACGCATATTTTCCATACATTTTCCAAAAACAGCATTAATAAAAAGTTTGTACAGATTTTTCAGAAAAATATTTTTGGCCATTTTCCGCTTTTCCGAGTTTAGTTGTATGTAACTACGCAACCAGGGGGATTGTTTGAATTTCAAGATTCTATGTACTTTTTTCAATACAAGCCCCTGACTGAGATAAAATTTCAAATTCCTATAATGCACAATATATTCAGATTTTGGTAGTAGAGTTGTTAATAGTTTTTTTTGTTTATTTTTAGAATTTGGTGGTATTTTATGTTCTGGAGCTAAAGGAAGATCTTTATGCTTCTCAAATAGATTCGTCGGGTAGTCCAAATCACATTCGAAAATATAACCCACATCGCCATCATCTGAAATATTCATTATATCGATATTCGCGAATTCCTCGGGATCAACCCATTCAAAATCTGACTGGGGTAAATAATCACACATACTACAACCATAAATATTATTTATATCTAAATGAATCAAATAACTTGATGGTTCATTCGCATTATAACCCTCATGCATGTATTTATTGTTTGCACGTGCATATCTATTGCTGCATTGTGATATACCACCCCTTATTCCACTCTTAATGAACATCATTTTATCGATATCTGTTAAAAGCTCCAATGAAACACCTGTTGTTTTGAGCATAGCATCAAAACTATATCCGGGTAATGTATAATAATGTAAAGGGTCTAGTTGGTAAGTATCCATGCATGTTTCACGAAAATTTTCGAAAATATCGGCCAACAATAAAACATCTGTCTTAAGATACAGATCTGAATATTCGCCCAAAGTCTTTATATTGAAATGATCCCAAACTTTTCGAGCATGACTGTAATTTTCATGAGATATAGAACTATCGTTTAATTTATTATTGAACGATTCACGTGATGGTAATGATTGCTCATTTAAGCGTTCGAAAGAATCTATATAATCGTAAGGAAAAACCCCTTTTCTGCTCAGTAATTGAAAATCTTCGTTTGATTTACAATAAGACATTGTAATTTTCTTTTGATTATCCTCCAAATAAGATGAAAGTTTATCGATACTACTAGCCAAAAATCTATATGAATCTATGAATTTAAGTTGGCATTTCGTACCATTTATTCGCTTACTGAACTTCCCCCGGAAAAGACTCACATAAATCTTTTATTATGAAATGTGAATCATATCCGATTAAGTTGTGCGCAATTAATGGAATTATATGCGAATTTTGATAATTTAAATTACATGCTTGATGACTGGGACCTCTATAATTATTGTCCGCAAGTAAATGATCATGATCACGACATTTAATTTCATTATCAAAAGGTGTTTTTTGCAAATATGACAAGTATTGCTGTCCTTAAAATCATTCATTTGCTCGTCGGATAACGCACTTATAGGAAAATTTGTCTTCAATTTTTCATCTACAAAATAGCCAATATCTTGAAATTTCTTCATGAACCATTGCATGCAATCTTCTCCGCGATATGATTCAAACCTTGATAGGGACTCGTCGTATGAGCAATGCAAGAAATAAGCAACACTAAATGCTTTGTGTTTTTGATAAATCCTAGCTGATGATTTAGAATTTTCACTCAATTTTTCATCGCATTTCATCAAAATACTTTCAATGTCGAAATATACACTAAATTTAACCCTTTCCTGATACGCAAAGTTTTTAAACGTTAAAACATTCTCCGATACACTAGGTAATTTAACAGAACACTCGTTAAAAATAAGACATTTAGATTTATGATCAATTAATGATTGTTCATGAGTGAAATGGTTAAGACATCTGAAACAAATATGAAGCTTACCGCCCGTATGCTTTGTAATTTGTGAATGTAAGAGCGCTGAGAGATTGTTTATCAGAACAAAATGGTATAAGTATCGTTGCCCATTGTCGTTATCACTGTCATCGTAGCAGTCATTTTTTTCAGAAATATAAGGGGTTGGCAGCATCAAAAGATTTATAGGTTCTTTATCGAGATTAACTTTACTGAGTAAAACAGGCTTGACTCTCCCTTTCTCGTACACATAGACATTTATCGATAAATTATTCATTTTTTCAAATTTTGGGATATCGCGTAGTTTAATTGGGAATTCAATATTGTCAAATTTCAAAAAACAGCTAAAATGCGGATAACTTCTTGATCGATTTTTATTGTTCGCGGTGCATGGATATGAAAAGGCCATAATACACCATAAAAAACAGAAAATATCATTATTTTGTATGTTAAGTACACCTTTCAAACCTTTAGATGTTTTAACATATGTAGAAAATCCGCACCTGATGGGTTCATATTTATTTATGTTTTGTTTCAAATTTAGAATCTCCAAAAGACTCCACCCCGAGTCTCTCACTTGAAACTCCTCTAAATCACGCAGAATAACACTAGATATATTTTGTTCATACCAAAGATATAAATCAGTATTTACATCAATTATATTATTAGCAGTATTAAACCATTGACAGTCAACTTCTTTTGAATTTGGCTGATAAAAATCCCCCGAAAGTATCGAATTAACCTTCAACATTTTGAATTTTTTTAAACTAGCTTTTATTTGTTTTTTAAAAATCGTAAATGCCTCTTTAAAAAATAGAATTGGATCCTTAATTCCTAAATTAACAATAATACCTGTTCTAATTCTTCTATTGAAACAGCTTTCTGTGTCCTCCCATAACAATTGTTTTTGTTGATTACCTCCTGAGGAATCTTGATTGTAACCACCACCCTCGATAACACCATTTCCACTGGACCCCGCCACATCCTCCCTCGTCAAATTTTGCAATTTAGAACGTAATTGTTGACGGTAATTTTTCATCATAGCCAAACAATATTCTAGTTTAAAGGGGTTCTCCAAAGTGTCACCCTTTTTATAAACGTTAATTTCTGTTATTGATTTTCGCAAAAGATTGATACTCTTATTGATACTCAACAAATTTCTTCGGACTTCACCAATTGTTTTTACTAAAGTTAATATTTTACGTGTTTTCTCTAGCATACCCTCGCATAGAGCAATAACAGATTTTGCTCCTTCTTCACTCATAGCGAATAATGTTTCTATACCGCTTAAATCTTTTTTGAACGTCTTTTAAATTTTCGCCTGCCTTAATCAGCTCAATAATTTCCAACGGTGAACTGCTTGTCAAATATATATCACCAAATGTTACTCTACGCCCAGGGAAAAGCAGATCTTCCCTATTCAACAATCTCGCAATCTCTTTTTTACCCCTTCGAACACGACCCATATATCTCAAATGAACTTCTTGAATTGACACTTGTTCAAGTAACAAATAATCGTACTCATGAAAATCAAACTTCTTATAGTTTTCAATTACGAAAGTCAAACAAATGCTTCGGAGTGTTTCGACTGACTGCATTTTCAAGCTAAGAACTTATCAAGTTAAATAACTCTACACGTCTCTGAATACATTTATACCCCTCCACAGTACAGTCTATCGAGCAACTGGTCAACCTTCTCGATAATCAAACCAAGATTTTATAATATATAAATATATTTTCTTAAAAATTATAATGTGATATATATTTATTTCTTCTTTTCTTGTTGGACAGTTGTTGTGAGCGGTTCGGGGCGCTAAAGAGAATGACATTTTTTTACAAAAAAAAAATAAAATTATGTGTGTACTTACAATTGATAAATTTTGGCTTTGTTGTTGTTGTTGTGACGTGGCCGATGTTAATGGCTTGGGACGCTGAAAAAGAAGATATTTCATTACGAAAAAAATAAAAAATTAAATTTGTATATACATAAAATCGGTAAATTTTCTTCCTCATCGAGGAAATCTTCGTAACAATCACTATCATCCTCTTCATCAGAGGATAACCCCAACCCCGTCACACAATTACCTCGCAGGATTCTAACATACCGCTCACACTCTGTAGGATTCATGGTTGACTTTTTGATACATCTGAATAAGACTCTCAACATTTATATATTCATGCCAGACAACCTTGCCCAGCGAATGCTTGCATCGTAAAATTAAAAAAAGGAAAATTGAGCGTGATCATTGAAATTCAAACACGCCTTCCCATTTAAGGAGTGTAGGCTCGAATGCTACAAGTCGTGACCGGCGGATTACCACACCTTATAAGGTAGAATCGAGGTGGTCATTAATATTCAACAGCGTCGTTCCATTGAAGCAATTTCAAAACTACCTTTTTGCTTTTCAGATATGTAATTATCTAGCTCATTTTGAATTCGAACCGAGAATATTTTTGCAATAACAACCAATCACTTTGACAGTTTTCACATATATCAACAATATTAATTGATACCACAACGATAAAAATGAAATCCGCTCGCAAAAAAGTCACGATTTAGATACGATCGATTCCCATTAAGTCTAGACATCATGCATAAATAATTAGCATCAATTCGACTTACCGAAGCAACAGTTTGGTTTATATATATATATATATATATATATATATATATATATATATATATATATATATATATATATATATATATATATATATATATATATATATATATATATGTACTCAGCCTTATGAAACCAAACAATTGTTTTTCAAATACATATATATTTTTAACGAGCATTTATTATGTTAATAAGATATATATATATATATATATATATATATATATATATATATATATATATATATATATATATATATATATATATATATATATATATATATATATATATATACACACACACACACACATCTTTCCACTAAAAAATATATTATTTATAAATATTTGTATTTACATGTATATCTTTTTAACGAGCATATTATGCTGATAAGAAATACACTCATCTTCCACACAATTAACAAGAGAAGAAGAAGAAAAATACGCGGAGATCATACCACTTTTTTTTTTTTTTTAACTCGAGGGACCTACAGTTTAACGCCAGTTCCGAACGGCCAATGGGCTTGTAAACTATGTACATTACCCAACAATTTTTAATCATAAATAACCACTAAATTCCGAACATACACAACACCCAAGAGCGAGGTGGGACTCGAACCCACAATCTTCGGTTTACAAACGTTATAAGGCGGTTCACCTCACCGCTGGTCTACCGAGGCCTCCGATCATACCACTCTTACTTACCATGATACAAAAGTGAGGTTAGGGACAAAAACTGATTTGTAACAGCCATTCATCCTCTACTTATGTGCTATGCTTATACTCGAATTATGCTGATATCATACCGCTTATAAATAAAGTGCCGCCTCATAACCAAAAGAGCGAACCTATTTTCGGAAAAATCAGCAGAAGCTCAAAGCTCATCAAGCTTTTGGAAAATTGTGGCGAGAGGGCTTAGAGTTTTCCAGAAGCTCAAAGCTCATCGAGCTTTTTGGTCGTCTCGACAAGTGGGCTTAAAGCACCCTAAAGCTCCCCTGTTGATCTTTTACTATACGCCGCTAATTCGCCATAAACTGCTAAAGGTCGGTACCGGCGGTTGGACTTTTGTTGTGACTTGTGCGATTTGTACGAGCGCATTCGCCAATTTACACGCTTACGTTTTTTGTGTGCTTTCGAGCCCTGGGCACAGTTTTGGGAAGTGCGTGCACGTGTTTGAGTAGACATTGTGAGGATTAACTTTTTTTTCGGCAAATTTTTTTTGATGGTGGCGCAAGTGCGTTGCGTAACTAGTTTCATTACTAGGCGATATTCTGCTTCACCACCTTGATCGGTTCGCTCGATCAGAAGAGTCACTTTCCTCAATCTAGAGCCAGGAAAAATTTCATTACTGCAATTTTACATATATTTCATTCTGATAACCTACATTACTAATTTCATTTTATCATCTTATTTGGAATATCATGAAGGACTATCATCGTAGGTGATGCTCTTGAGTATTATATTCACAAACAGAGCAACACTTTTACCATAAACACAATAATTCATTAACAGAGTTGTGCGTGTTGATTGAATGTGATACATTTCCTTTTTCTATTATCTGAGTAGGTTGGATAGTGACTTTTATACATTTATATTGCAGAACGAGTGAATCCTCGATTCTAATTTGCGTGAACTAATTACTTAGGCGTCTGGGCTGTGGGCGGATTTCGTATAAATATTTATAAAGGTAATATTATATATATTTATAGAGGTACTCGAGTATTTAGTATGTCCCGAGTGCCACCGCCGCCCCAAAGCTAGAAATCACTCGCAAGTGTTAAAGTCAGCGGTCAAAGATCACAGAAATCGATTATTTTTGAATATTTTTTGTAAATATCTTG
Source organism: Cynegetis impunctata (assembly GCA_030704885.1). NCBI lineage: Eukaryota > Metazoa > Arthropoda > Insecta > Coleoptera > Coccinellidae > Cynegetis > Cynegetis impunctata. The sequence continues at coordinate 67,587 of JARQZK010003049.1, read as the reverse complement.
TTTTCCATGGGTTTTACGCTATTTGTATTCATAATCAATATTGTAGAAAATTACATTTTCTACAACTTTTGTAGTTAACATTTTTTCATACCTCGAACTGTTTTCGAGATACAGGGCGGAGAGGACGCAGTCAGAAAATCATGATAGGTGAACTGGTATTTCCAGTCAAAAACTCGTAATATTAAAACTATCAATTATTGCTTAATATATAATTATCATTTTTTATTAAATTTTTCATTAAATTAATTTTTTTATTATCTATTTTTAATGGAGTGTCAATTTATTGAATAACACTCACCTGGTCGTGTAAAATAAAAATTGTTGAGGAAAATACTCACTTTAATTCTAGTCTAATTTATATTAATGACTTTCTATATAAATGAAAAAGAAATTAAACAAGTTTTTAATTAATGTTTTTATTAAAAGCGTCATTTTAAAGATTTATTGTTGTCAAAATCAATAAAAATTTCGAGAACAAGCTCTAATTTCAATTCGCTTCTTCTTCATTTTCTGCTTTTTCTTGTTTCTATTCATTGCCGTCTTCAACGAGATTTGTCTCCAAGTCATTTATGATTTCTGGGTCAAAGGTTCTATCATCATTAATATTGGTCTGATATCGTTCAACATTGAGACAAGCTGGTCCATTTCACTGGCCGCAAGACGGAGTTCACGGATTTCAAATGAGATGTACTTAATTATTTCTTACTTCAAATGCAGTTAGTGTAAATATAATTGAAATGTAATTAAACTATATCCCTCCGTAATTTTTTTATTACAGAAAGAGATAAGTGCTATTGAATTGATAAATTTTAGAATTATTAGAAAGAAATATTGAATTTAATGTAAAATTCAATAAAATAATTATAATTGTATATTTAGCAATAATTTATAACCTCTATATTACGAGTTCGCGCACTCTCCGCCCCCTATCTCGAAAACAGTTCGAGGTATGAAAAAATGTTGAATACAAAAGTTTTAGAGAATTTAATTCTCTACAATATCGATGATGAATAAAAATGGCGTTAGACCGATAGAAATCGAGATATTTGCAGACAATATAAAAAAAAATCGTTTTTTGTGACCTTTGATTCCTGACTTTAACACTTGCGACCATCCAATTATATGTGACTTTTGATATCAGTTTGAGGATGCCAAAATACAAGTTTTTACGTAGTTATATACTGGCTATGTTGATTTTCCGAGATTTCCACCTAATTTGGTATAAGTTGACTGGTCTAAGGGAGTTGTTGCCGGTGGACGGGGTTTTCGCTAATAGCTTAACAGTACAAACAGTGATCAAATAGAAACGGAAGAACGCCCAACCATTCTTTCTCGTCACACTCGATGTAAGCAAGGCATATGATACTATTAGCCATCACTCTTTAGATAGAGCATTGAGGAGAAAGAATGTTGATGATCACACGAGAGGCTTCATTAAGGCAGGATACAGGGATGTACTAACTTACACAGGTGTCTGAGTAATGGAAATTTAGTGGTTCTCGAGGTAAACAGAGGAATAAAACAGGGTAACTCACTGTCTCTCATTTTGTTCAACATCCTGATGGATGAACTCATGGTGACACTGAACGGAAATCCGGGTCTCAGAATGAATGAAACGTCATTCAGCTGTTTGGCTTATGCAGCCGACTTAACTGCTTGCTGAAGACCTGCGCGGGGCGTGAAAACTACTAGCGGCAGCGCAGAGATTTTTTGTTAAACGTGGACTTGCCCTTAACATTGGAAAATGCTCAGCACTTGGCACAGGCAGGGTACCCCACAAGGAAAAGCTGTTTACTTACAGCACGTCCCTTTTATATCTAGCTGGCAACCCCATGAAGCAGTTGGGAGTTCATGAGACTTTCAAATACTCAGGTGGGGTATACAATTTTATGGGGGTGACTAGGTGCAGAGTCAGGGAGCTGAGAGAGCAGACAGAGAGGATTCTTCGTGCACCCCTGAAGCCTGATCAGAAGTTGACCATAATTAAGCAGTACCCTATACCATGGTACATTCATTCGCTACAAAGCCCTTCGATAAGAAAAGAAACATTCAAAAATGCGGACAAAATAGTCCGCCACGCTGTGAAGAGGCACTCCATCTCCCCTACCATATCCCGAACTCAGTGCTATATGCACCTCTTAAGAGAGGAGGACTGGAAATCTTCTCCTTCACAGAGAAAATCCCTGTCATATTGAGCGATAGGTGGAAAAACCTAAGAGGAGGGAAGGGAGGACTATATGCGATCTTGGCGGAGGCTCAGCCTTGGATGAACTGAATCATGAAAATGTTGCCACGCGATATATTAACGAAAGGTGCTGTGTATACAAGACATGGTGAGCACCTAGAGAATTCGTATATGGCTAGGCCAAATGGCTAACCATCGAGGGGATCGACGGGATCCTAGAGAAGACAGATCTGCTTATGACGAGGGGTGAATAACTAGTAATCTGCAACATCGGGGTACACTGGAAGGGTCCGACCTCCCTAGGAACACAGTTCAGCGCCAAACAGTCGATATATGGAGGTAGGCCCTTCATTGATAAACTTCATGATGTGATGAGATGTGCCCTGGAAAAGGAGTAGAAATCTTTCCTATCATAGTGGGTGCGCAGGGTGCGTAGTGTGCCGACAATACGTACTATACAGTGCTTGGGCCTCCCCAGGTTGGTCTTCGTGGAGTGCGAGCACGTGGCGCTGAGGTGAGGATGGTCTATTCATGAGAGGCTCGGTAGTGTTGTGTGGCGCGGCCGGCGATAGTTCGGATAATTCATGAGTGAGATAGAAATACGCCCGCTAGATCAGGATAAAAAGCTTAACTTTTTCACTAATCTGTCTTACTCTGGGGTCTTGCATAGTTATCTCGTGATTTGATATTTTTTTACTACTGTTTTTTGTTAATTTAATCAGTCTTGTACATTTTTGCATCTTTGTATATTGTCCTTTTATATCCACTGTGTATTTTATTTCGTTCATTAACATCTATTTCACATCTTTTTATATTTACACACTGTATCATTGTATTATATGTCCTGAGGGCGACTATGTAAGACCAGTAATATAATTTCAATAAAGCCATATAATATACAAATGCCTCGTTATTAGTCGTAGTTAGTGACGCGCATGAATGGATTAACGAGATTCCCACTGTCCCTACCTACTATCTAGCGAAACCACTGCCAAGGGAACGTGCATGGAAAAATTAGCAGGGAAAGAAGACCCTGTTAGGCTTGACTCTAGTCTGGCACTGTGAGAAGACATGAGAAGTGTAGCATAAGTGGGAGATGGTAACAACGAAAGTGAAATACCACAACTTTCATCGTTTCTTTACTTACTCGGTCAAGTGGAACGCGTGCGCCTCGAGGCTGCGGCTGTCACGATGTTCTCGTGCCAAGCGCGTAGAGTGGCGTGTCGGGCTTCGGGCCGGCCGCGTTCGTTCGTTAGTGCGAACGGCTCGAGCGCGATCGCGTCCCGTTGCCACGACCGCCGATAAACACTCCCGCGTGATCCGATCCGAGGACACTGTCAGGCGGGGAGTTTGACTGGGGAGGTACATCTGTCAAAGAATAACGCAGGTGTCCTAAGGTAGCTCAGCGTGGACAGAAACCTCGCGTAGAGCAAAAGGGCAAATGCTGGCTCAATCCCGATGTTCAGTACGCATAGGGACTGCGAAAGCACGGCCTATCGATCCTTTGGCTTGAAGAGTTTTCAGCAAGAGGTGCCAGAAAAGTTACCACAGGAATAACTGACTTGTGGCGGCAGAGCATTCATAGCGACGTCGCTTTTTGATCTTTCGATGCCGGCTCTTCCTACCATTGCGAAGCAACATTCGCCAAGCGTCGGGTTGTTCTAACCGTCCATATGGAACGTGAGCTGGATTTTTGCATACCGTCAACTAACAGTTGACTCTGAAGAGTAGGCAGGTTGAGACTTCAGAGTTGACAGGAAGCAGTACGGTTAGTGGAGTAGGCAGTTTGAGACCACGCAATCGTATTATTTCCGATTCCTCCTAATTCGATTCGTGGAGTAGGCAGATTGAGGCCACGTATCTGAATTATTTTCCCTTCTAATTCTCCTGAAGATGGCTTCGCAAAAGGAGCCGAAACGTCGAGATTTTTCAAATCTTTTACGCGGTTCATCCCGAGAACCAAGTTTTTCAAATACTTTCGACCGCGGAAATCTTTCTGAACATATATATATATATATATATATATATATATATATATATATATATATATATATAAATAATATATATATATATATATATATATATATATATTATATATATATATATATATATATATATATATATATATATACTGGTTATGATCATGCGCACTGCATACTGTCTTCAACTTTTTACAACACTTTCTTTCCATTGAATTGGAATTCGAGAGTACACATATATAACAAGGTTTCTATGGGCCTTCCGTATTCATAAATGAGGCTTAGTGGGGACGACTCAACGAGTAGCGAACGAAGGAGAAGTTGTTGACAATTCGTTCGATTTCAGGTATGTAGAATTGATCATATTTACTATTCAATAATTATTTTTGGAATTTCAATTATATGTTGATATTAAAAAATAATAATAATCGTGGGTATTGTATGCTGTATGATATATTGCTTATTATGGATATTCAGTTTACGAGCAAGATGTGTGGTGGAGGCATTGAAAATATCAAATTCATAATATGTAATACACATAAAATACTTCTATGGAAATTTTTTTTGGGTTTCATTGTACTAAAATAGAAAAAACACTTTTGGATATTTTGAATTATTCAAATAGAGAAATGAATCTTCAATACTGGTAGTTTATATTATATACTGTTAGAGGTGTAAAGGGATAATGGATAGAACAAACATCAAGAAGAATATTTCAGTAATTGAATAAAGAAGTGAATTACTTATAATTGTGCCTTATTTTGATTTCTCTTCTGGATCTTTTTAATTGTCCTTTATTACCTCCACTGTCGGTTGACATATCTTCAATTGATTTTTATACACTTCTGGGAGAGTCAGTGGATATAGTGGTGACACTCAAAGGAGAGCTTGGATAGAATAATAATAAACTAAGATGAGAATACTCAATTGAACAGGTACATTATGTCAGAAATTATCTTTAATAAAAATAAAATTGCTACCAGAAAATGATAATTTTACGTTTGTTGTAATATTATTTTGAAACCAGTCTCATTTATTTCAAAAATTGGAATTGAAACTACTGAATATGGCAATTATATAGAATTTCTGATATTTTAGCATATAAAAAAAGATGAAATGTTTTTTCCAAAAAACCTTTCTGTTAATAAATCAATTTCATGAAATAATATCAATTAATGCATAGGCAAATTTCATGAATAATCATCCTACCTTTCTCAAATTTCAATAGTAGGAGTGCAAGAAATAAGAATTTTCTTTGTTTTCGACAAAAACTACCTCCACGTTATCATTCATTTTTATAAGAGAAGGATTCACATTTTGCATTTTATTACCATGTAATTCTTGAAGATTCCTGAAAATAATTGTAAAATAGTTAGTTGGTATGAATAACAGAGTTTGCAGAAGGAAGTTTCACAAAATGATTATAGTTAAATTATATAGTTTTGAAACTATCAATATTCTGAGACCTTGCAAATAGAACTCTTACCTTATACTTACTTAAAAAAAATGGAAAAAAACTCAACCTACGAAACTTAATTCGCAAGATGAGAAAAAAGTGGCTTGATGGACTTGCAAATTCAATTTTTTGTCTACTAAAATTAAATATGTTTTTCCTTATACTGACCTTCGTTGGATTCAATCCTGATTTTTTTTAGGCTTAAAAGAAGGCTTGGAACTGCATTTTGTTTCAAACACATTCGATTGGCCTTGAATTATACGTCATTTGGGGCAAATGTTGACTGCAAATTACGTTTTCTGCACTCAGGTAGCTCCACAGTAGGATCCCTTTCCAATGCTCTCATCCAGATGTCATGCCTCGCTTTCGTAAAACTTAAAATGAATTAAAATAGTCAGTCATGGACAAATAATTACTCAGTAAGAGTGATGACACGCATTTTTCCGATCTGTAGGTATTTTTAATCAAAGATTCAAATTCATTTCACTTACTAAAAATAATGGATTCCTGAAAGAAATATTTCCTTTGTTTCGACACCATAGCACCAAGCACGTAAACATTGTCCATTAATACTATATAAAAATACAAAAATTAGGAACTGATAACAATGAAAAAAACAATTTTGAAGAGATAAACTAATCCACAGTCCACAAGTTCACAAGTAAATTAATCTGAAACCGTCTCTGATCCCTATCAATGACGACAATAGAGTCTCTCTACGCTGTTGCCGACTTTAAATAATTAAACGGGAAAAATATAGTAAATATCTATGGTATATAACTAAATCTCTACTACTAAGGTAAAAATTTATGAAATTTGTCAACGCAGCAGAAAAAATAGACTGGTTATGCACATGCGCATTGAGGAAACAAATGCAATTTTACAACACTTCCTACAAAATACGTATATATATATATATATATATATATATAAATATATATATATATATATATATATATATATATATATATATATATATAAATATATAATTATTTATTCGAATTGTTGTTGCCTGTGAACTATTCCTAATCTCTTGATAATTATTAGCAATAACAGGCTTGATGAATCTTAAAAAACTCGATTTTATTGAAAAGTTGACGTTTCGCCACGACATTCGTGGCTTTATCAAAAGTTTTGATATGCATATATATATATATATATATATATATATATATATATATATATATATATATATATATATATATATAGTAGGTTAACAAGGCCGTATCCACACCGGAAGTCCACACCCTGAATTGGCGCGTAACCTAATTTTCAAAATGGCGTCCTAAGTTCAAGTTTCGCCACCAGATGGCGCTGATGACGTCATGAAATACCGTCTACGAGTTTCTGCCACCAGATGGCGCTGATGACGTCATAAAATAGCGTCTACGAGTTTCCGCTACCAGATGGCGCTGATGAACGTCATACAATAGCGTCTACGAGTTTCCACCACCAGATGGCGCTCATTCATCAGCGACATCTGGTGGTAGAAACTCGTAGACGCTATTTTATGACGTTCATCAGCGCCATCTGGTGGTAGAAACTCGTAGAACGTATTTTATGACGTCATCAGCGACATCTGGTGGTGGAAACTCGAACTTAGGTTACGCGCCAATGTAGGGTGTGGACTTCCGGTGTGGGTACGACCTTATTGTATATGGCCATAGAAGATGACATACTAACCTAAAAATGGTGGGAAAATATCCAACAGATGTTTTTCATCTTCCACTTCTTCTTCATATTTCATTAAAATATGGTCTAATTCACTACTAAATAATTCACTCATATTTGATACTTCGTCAAAGTAAAAATTTCGCGACATGTTTCACGTTCTACGTTCTAACTCTTACTGAAACTATAACTTCAATACATGCGCAGATGAAAAAAATAGCGTCTACGAGTTTCCCCCACCAGATGGCGCTGGAAAATATCCAAGATAGTGGACCTATCAAAAATGGTGTGGAAATACTCTTCTATGACATCATTAGATGGCTCTCTTAAATTCGGGAATCTTCTCCACCCTACTGTAAGATAGTGTGTATGTTCTCAATATAACGTTTAACCCCACATGTAGATTGTTATTATAATCCAACTTTTCGATGTCATTATTTGGTGTCATATCCTAACTTTTGGAGCTCGAAGAGAAAAAATATGAAAACAGTTTGAATTATTATCGATCAAAAATTAATATATTCATCTCCTGTCTTAATTTCATATTCATGTCTGAAATATGAGATAGGGAACAATTCTATCAAAAATTTAAACTTTATGAATTTCATTCGATAATTGTTATAATTTATTTTATATCTATATAGCTCTGTGAATGAAAAAAATATGATTGGAGTCTGAAGTATAAGCGATCAAAAAATGTGTGTGTGTGTGTATACCGTGAGAATCATTTCAAGGTATACATAGGGAAAACAACAATACAGATTACTTGTCGTTGCTTAGCGATATTATTGATACGTCGCAGTTGTCATAATTGCTTTGGCTTTCAAGGTAGTAGTTAATCTTATTAACTATGTAAGAGTAAGTCATGACATGTAGGAGTTAGCTGAAGTGCAATGAAAGGAAAATAAAGACTGAAACGAAGAAAAACACTTTTATTTATCAAAGATAGCAGCAAAATTCAAGAAAATTTTATGTTTGCAAACATCTCATCCGCGATTCGGAGTTAGAGCACCATACAAAATCAATGAAAAAAAGGCAATAGATGTGGTAACTAGTGTAGTTGAGAACAGCAGTATAAATTCAGGAGCTGTAGCTCTTAACAAAAAACATTCGAAATAAAGAAGGGTCACCTATTTTTAATTCTTGGTAATTTTGGTACTTGTATGACATAAATTTTTCTTTGCGTAGAACTCGCATCACCGAACTATGTGAAATGGAATGGGCAGCGGCTACTGAACTTGAATTTATACTGCTGTTCTCGACAACACTATTTATTACATCTATTCTCTTATGTTCATTGATTTTGTATGGTGCTCTAACTCCGGATCTCTGATGGGATGTTTGCAAACAGCCTGTGTTCTTAAATTTTGCTGTTTTCTTTGATATTGTTCTTATGGACAGAACCGGTCTCTCAGGATATTCAACACTAAAATGATCTCTTATTTGCCTTAAACTAAAGCCATTGCAGTACCAATCGTAAGGGCGAATCTTTTCTTGTAGTGTGTAAATCTACATTTTCAAACATAATACGATGAGAAATGAAATTTATCAACAATCACGTCGGAAGTACTTCAAGTTGTCAAGTTTAAAAATCATCATATTACCATAGCAACAACTTGATATGCTATGTTTCCTATGTATACCTTGAAAAAATTCTCACTGTATATATATATATATATATTTATTTTCCTGCTAATTCATATATAGGAAATAATTAGATTAATCACCATCATCCTGTTTTTCATCATTATATTTTTCATTTCCTCTAAAAAACCAAAATCTTACACATATCGCGCATCATAAGCGACTATCAAGAAACACCACCATTCTGTTTGAGAAATTATGGCGAAAAAATCTCGTGAGTTTTTATCAAATTCATAAGTAACGTTACCTCAATCAAATTTTTGTGGTTCATAGATCCTATATATAAACGGCTGCCGATCGTTTTATATTCATGATAATATAAAAAATGAACACTCATCTGACTCATCCGTGTTTAACTGTGAGCATGTCAGGTCCCATCGAGGACCTGGAAAATCTGTGAGTACTCAATTTTCTCTTATATTCTTTGTAACGTGTAAATTTTCCACGTAACTGTAGCCACTGCATTTTGCACTGAAATAGTTACCATGATTTCACGCTATCAACCGGCACGTCAATTTCCTCTATGAATGACCTGCGTATTAAGAAGGAGAGTATCTAGTTAGTGTCGGATGAACAATCGTTCTTTCTTTTAGCAGATGGTTCTCGTAGATATGACATCGTTAACTAATAGAATTATATTCAATATAAATTGAAAGTTTGTTAAATTTTATTAAAATTTATTAAGTATCTGTGGCGTCTGATAGACGGTAAGTTATGAGAAGAATTATATCTATTTCGTATTGATGCATTATCTTGAAAATCTGAATTGATTCCGTATTTCATCTTTCCGCCATTTCATTTTTTTTCATTTACCTATATTAAATTATTTATCTTTCTATATTGAAATACTCATCTCACATTTCTTAATTTAAAATATTTCTAATTCATTTGCTTGTTTAATTCTCTCAATTTAACACAAGATTTTTGTAGGTTAGCGATGGCAAATTTCGCGTGGTCATATCTTATGTTCAGTTTAATGTTGGAACATATGCTGTCTTTCTTAGCATTTTTGCTTGTGACAAATCTAAATGTAAATTTAAATTGGCCATCGATACCCTACAGATATTCTTGGAGCCTATTTAGTTTGAGATTGTATGTTGATTTGCCCCGAATTATTTTAGCCACTTGGTCTGAGTTTGAAGTTCACCTTGGTTAGAGCTGAAAGGCACGTTATCCGGAGCTAAGAATTTACCTTGTCTGGAGTTTAAAAACGTTAACTGGAGCTACCAAGAACTGGGAACAACGATAGGGCAGAAGTCACACAAGAAGAATACAATCCACCTAGGAAAACATCTAAAAAGTCGACAGAACATTAAATAAAGAAATAACAAAAAGATAAGTCTCATTTGATGTAGTAAGAAAGCATTAAATACCTTCATTTTACTTAATAGTTATTATTATTGAGAACAAATCAGAACCCTAATATGTTTAACCAATCTCCCTGCTAGTTCGGGCATAAATATCTGTTAAAAAGGAGTTTGGTTACATCTTAATATATGTAGATTGATTTCCAGATAGAATAGCAAACTAAATATTTTTTTAATTTTCTAATAATATATCCTCTCGAATATATTTATTGATTCTTCATACTAATGCAATTTCTCTTGAAATAATATACCATCAACAAAAAAATTTATATTTTCTCTTAGTTTTCAGTTATATATAAATTTCATAAAGTAATATATCCATCTCATGTAAATAATAATAATACTATTCAAAATGTTAAATATTTTTTTATTTAAGTTTCTAAAATAATAAATTTTTTCAGAATAATGATATTTTTTAATAATACCACTAATGATAACAACAACAAGAACAACACCAAAAACAATGACGAGTTTCCATCATCCCCCTCAGAGGGAAGTGAGGAAGAGAGGGGGAGTAGTGAGGATCAATGTCCTCACACGAGACCTCTTTCTGCTAGAGAGATATTAATGCAGAAACTAAAAAAGAGGTCTCATAGTTAGGTTTAAAGATAAAAAGAAAAAATAAATCCAAAAAACAGAAATTATTTTTATATTCCTATATATTCTCATATTCATTTCAGATTGAATGAAAAAAAACATAATAAATGAAAAATATGGTTTCGATTAATAAGAGAGTGTGCCTGCGGTAAACTGATAAGGAGGTAGATATCCGTTTCAAATAACTTCGAAACGGACAAGACTGAGCTTGCGGTGAAATATATAAGGAACCATTAACCACAAATAATTCATCTTCGAAATTTAAATTCAATATTCACTCTAGTTTCAAATGAATTATATATATATATATATATATATATATATATATAAATATATATATATATATATATATATATATATATATATATATATATATATATATATATATATATATATATATATATATATAAAGAAACAATAAACACAAATAATTCATCTTCTAAATTTATATACAATATTCACTCTAGTTTCAAATGAATTATATATATATATATATATTTATATATATATATATATATATATATATATATATATATATATATATATATATATATATATATATATATATATATATATATATATATATATATGAGGAATTGATTGAAAAATGAAAACCAAAAAGATGTCATTGATTAAAATTTTATTTTTTAAGTGTCTTACATACTATAGCTTCATTCAGATTCATTTTATTGAACATGAAAATCATCTTTTTCTTGGACTGATAGACCATATTTCTTTTCTTCAGTAATTTGAGATTTCTTAAATGTTGTTCTACACTAGAGCTCATCTTGCTAGTATCGATATGAAATGAAAATCTTTTTTTCACTTAAGTCACGGAATATGTAGTTTTATATATTCATCTGCGCATGCATTGATTATTAATTACCATTTTGAATGTTTTATTTTCAGTAAGAGATAGAACGTAGAACATAAAACATGTCACAAAATTTTTACTTTGACGAAGTATCAAATATGAGTGAATTATTTAGTAGTGAATTAGACCATATTTTAATGAAATATGAAGAAGCAGTGAAATATAAAGAACATCTGATACTGAACTCAAGTTTTCCTGTAAAATGGTTTTTGATAGAATGTGGACTAAGTCCAGTTAGAAATTTTTTACCATGTATAAGGTTATCTTATAATGGAATTGAGTTGAACTTCAACATAGATGAATGGTCCATTTTCATTGATATACTGGAGAGAGGCGAAGAACATCACGATGATATTAAAGTATTAGTATCAGAATCTAAATAAGAGAATTACATACAAGACATTGTGCTTGGCTAACTGGAAATCCATCTATGTGGTCCTTGGAATCAGGATGGTTATGGTGTATGAAACAGGGTAAATGCGTTAATAATTTGAATGAATCAGTAAGTGGCTTCGGTAACTTATGGAAAATTTGTAGAAGGTCATAACATTTCAGTTTCCTCACTAGCTAATCCACAGGAAAATATTGTAAATCTTCAACATTGAAATCTTCAATTCTCATATTCATGTATCCATGTTCCAGCACAACACTTTTAAACTTTGGGAATAGCTCAAACAACAGTTTTTCAGGTAAACAGATGTGATTTAATATTCACTTTTTTAACTCTTCGTCCAGAAGTACAATTTGCTTGCAACAATCATTTGCATTTATTTCATCACGAAGAAATGAATCACAAATAAGTTTAGTCTTTTTGATTTTATTTTTATCAGATAATTTTATATCTATGTCCCACCCAACATTTTCAGTTTTACCATGGAGAAGATGATTCATCATACTCCCCAATTGAGATATATGACATTTAATTTCAGAGTGCTCCATGTTAAGCGCATTGAGGTTGTAGATCGACTGTGGTACACTTTATATTAAACTTTCGGTTTTATTGAATTTAAGAAGGTCTTATGATCACGCATCATCTTTATTGATAAGAATTTGTTTACTTATGATCATTTGTAATAAAGTGCTTAACTGTTGTAATATACCTTCAGAATGACAAGGTAATTGAAATAATTCTTCCATTTGAAAAGTATGAGATAGAGTAGCTTTATTTAAAAACTCACTGAATTCATAAACGATATCATCTTTTAGGAAATATATAATACCATCGATGTATCTGAACACAGAGCTGATATTATTTGGAATTCCAGGAAAAGCTTCGCTTATGAATTTAATATTTTTCCTCTTAAATGTACATTCATCTATTTCCATACAAAAGTTATCATCATAAAATACATAGGTTCTACCACTGTAAGTGTTGACAACACCATGTGTTTTGGCAGTTCTCGGAAGCCCTAGTGTATCATATCCTCTCTTATCTATTATTGCGAAATTATTTGAATCTATGTTGTAACAATAGTTATTATGTAGTAAAACAATATTACCTGAAGGCCTCTGATATAAATGTCCATCTTTACTGAAATCCAAATTAACGAGCGGTATATATTCTAACAAATGTACAGGCTGAGGGATAATTTTCTTTATAAGGGATACAATCCACACCCATTGCTTGTAAAAAATATAGAGATGGTTATTCATAACTAAAAATCTATCAATCTGATTTTTAATTTCACATAAATGAATATTCACGGGTGTTTTTGTTACTGATATAGGTGAAATTGTTGTTGTTATTCTTGGTAATGAAATAGTTTTCGATCTTCTTGTGGTTGATGATCTCAACGATGGTCCATATAGTGATCGAATAGCATAAATATCATCTTGCATTAAATCGTTAAAGATTTTTCTTTCATCGTAATATGGATACATCACGGCCGTTTCATCACTTGTATGGTAGAGCCCCAAAGAATGTCCAATTTCATGAAGTAAAGTTGCATACAGAGAAGTAAAACCATAAGGAGGAGGAGATAAATGTTTATACCATTTTTCTGAATAATCCAAGTGAATTTCTTCACAAGTATTTTTTTTTGGAAAATAGGAATGCGCTTATACATTTCCCTTTCCATCAAAATCGAAGGAACAGCTTCCAGGTCCCATACAGTTGTTTTGAAATGTATATTTTAAAGGACTATATGAAATAAGAATATCAGGATGCATATCATCTTTATGGAATTCTAGACCAGAGTTTTGTTCCCATACACTGAAAGCATATCTGGTCATCAGTTCATCCTGAATAGTTCCACGTAAAAATTTCCATCCAATCTGATTTTCACTCCATTTAGATTTAGCATTAATGATTGAGAATCCTGAATGGAATCAGAAATTCCACATCTAGGCTCATTCATCAGATTCCATGTTTCTTCATTTATTTTACCTGTTACTTCAAGTTTAAAAAATTCTTGAAATTTCATTAATGCGTTAGAGAAAAGGTTTACATCACTGATTTCAGAGTCAGAATTATTGGATATTTTCAAATATCCATATTTTTCTAAATAAGATTTCACATCTGAAGTTGAATAGTTTGAACCCTCAACGTTTTCTTCAAGAAAAATTGTTACATTATTCGCTTCTAATGATAACACATATAAACTGAATAAATAAAATATTAGTACCACAATCATCATGTAACTTTTTAACGTCTACAATCGTTAAAAACTGTTTATCAAATGACTATATTTCACTGTAATTATATTCTTTTATAAGATATAAAAACTCTCAATAATTGTTCATGATAATTTATTTAGGTCTACTGGAATTTTTGAACGTCGTACATCTTTCTCTCACTGGGGTAGGAATATGGATAGCCATTGAGATATTTTAGTACAATTATTCAAGCTGCACATACACGAACCGCTTCTATGACTTAAACACATAGGCACAGCTCTCTCAAATTTTGGTGGACTCCATCCATAATTTTCTACATTTATAACTCTGGTATTTTTCACTTTATTCAGGAACAAATTGTATTTTTGATGTCCGCTCACATAGAGGATGTCTACATCTTCCAACATTTTTTGAATTATATTATCCAGTTCATTCAAATCAACAAATCCATCATCATAATTTATTCCATGATGTTGATTTTCCAAGAAACGTGCAGTTGACTTATCTTTTCCAGATAGGGACGAAACACTTTTTGTGGGCTTGAAGATGAAATGAAAATGTTTATTGCTTATTATAAAAGCTAATTCCTTAACAACAAAGGATTCATCCACGATGAATCCTTGTACGTCAGCGACAGCAAGTTTCATGTTTGATGGTAGTTGACTAAATGGAAGATAATTTTCGTACAATCTCGCTTAACGGTAAATATTCGATAACACAATCGTGAACGATGACGCAATAAGCTCTAGTATGGCAGGAAATCCTGTCCTTGCTTCGATTTCCAATTTAACATCAACTGTGCTAGTCTTGAAAGATTCATTTCGTCTTGAACAATCTATAACGAATAAGCATTTTGATTTGAACTCAGAAAATGAAAGAAGCGATGACTTCTTGCGATTCACACCATAACTGTCGGCAAAACTACAATAATTAGAATATGCTTCACTGTAGTCATTTCTTTGAAAATTCAATCTTAGATTTTCCTGAGGTATAAATTCACCATTAAGTAAGAGACGAACATCTGAAATAGCGATGTTATCGAAGTCCGTGGGATTCGCTGTATTATTGTTCTTCTTTCCAGTTTGGAAACAACAAATAACAAATCTAGGGCAATCTATGTTAGATGCTGTTTTGACGGTCCATATTTCCGTTAAGGAAATTCTGGGTTAGAGAGGGTAATTCATGAATTTCCCATTTTCTATACGGAAGTAATATAGGACGGTCAGATTTTATACTTTGTAGTAGATCTATTTTAAGAACATCATTTGGATGAATATGCTTAACCTTCAGTTCCATATTTTCAGTTATTATATGTCCCTTGGTAACTCCAGCAGCTTCGTTTTCACCAGCGGTTATTTTTATCGCATTATAATCATTCTGAGATCTAATGAATTTTATTGTTTGTTTTCCACAGATTGCGATTTGATAATCATTGAAGAAATTCATCAAGTGTCGAAGAGGAACTCTGAAAATAAAAGTTCCATCAGCAAGGGGTGTTGGATTTGTAGGGTACCCCCATCCCGTCGTTTCCAATTCATTATTATCGTTTTCATCATAGCATAAATATCCTCTTATTGTTGAGACTAGTCCAAGGTCTCTCACTGAATCCACCTCTGTTCCACAGAGTTCATAAGATATGGAATCGAAGAGAAATGCTCCAGCATTAGAAACCAATTCCACTGTTCCAGTTCCACTTGTTTTCAGTATTTTACCTTTGATAATAACGAATGATTGATTCATCAAGATCCAAATGTCAGGACGGTTGATAGTTATTTCAATGGTATCATTATTGTTGAACGATTTGACGAATGGTAGATAAGTCCGAGATTCAACTTTGGTTATAGCATCATCATTGTTTATGGGACGATAGAGATCGAACGTCTGACTGGACAACATATCCGATAGATTTGAGAAATTCTATATTTTCACGAGTGAGTTGTAATACCTTACTCTTCCACGGATGTGTCCGTACTGAATGATCAACTCCAATTGATCTTGTTGGTGGTAGTGATTTATATTTATTGTCAGGAAAAGTTAGGACCATCTTTTCAATTCTAATCTGATAAGTATTTCTTCGTCTCTGAAATTAACAAGTTCCATATCCTGATCAAGCACTCTTAGTGTTATATTATGTATTTTCCTCGTTGTGGATAAAGGAAGATAGATCAAATTTCTTGGAACTTCGTCGATACTATATCCAGGATCAGAATCTATAGAAAATTCATATAACGTATGCAACGGAAGATTATTGTAAAATGACCCTTCTGTTATATTGCAGTCGATAGTTATAGTCTTAACGTTCACAATATTCACAGGAAGATCAGACTCATGAACTACCCCAGAATCAAGAATCTGATTTGAAAATCCAAGCAAATGTCCAATCGAATCGTTGTCTGTGAAATCTAGTCTGTACTTTTCATGGTAAATTTCACACTTGAGTGTATTGAGGTTAGGTTTCAAGAAAAACGAAGTACCTTTATCAATATCTGAAGATATCAAATGTTTTTGAAGAAATTCTTCAATATCACTTATCTCATATGTGCCAGTTGGAATATCTATAGTTTTCCTCACTTCACCATCGAAATAATAAAATTTATTATTTTCTATATTTGGAATAGTATTATAGCAGTAAAATCCGATCAATGCTAGTCCATAATTATAATTTTGGTCTAATTCAATGGAAAAAGGTAAGTCAGTTGACAGTATCGATGAACGACCTTTCAGAGTGAATAACGTGGACATGACTGAAGAAATGAATGATAGATTGTTATTATTTATAGATTTTATTCATTGAAAATTCCAAACACAAATGACCACAGTTATTCTCATTGAAATTCTGATAAACATCTCTGTTATAATCAATTGTTGAATTATTGAAGTATTTCACTAGTTCCTTAGGAGGTTTCAAGTTTCCGAAACTATCGAAATATTGAACGTTGTTTCCATTGTTACGATAAGCAGCGCAATGTGTTCCGGGCCCTCGTGATGTATCCAAATTGACAACACCGCATTCTTGATTCCAAATATATGAAGAAAGAGTGTTTCTCATGAAAACTCCTCTGAAATGTGGAATATTCATCTTTTTAGCATATTTCAGAACTTCATAATCACATAAGGCCCTATTGTGCAAGTTTACAAGTTTTTTTATTGCTTTTTAAGAAATAATCCATAACCCCGTTTATTTTTCCTCACAAATAAACCGTGACCGATTGATTCCATTGCCATGTGATGACGTTTATCTTCTTCAAGTTTTTTCTGCGCACTTTTGGCATTAATAGCAGCATTGGCTACGGCACTTCCTCCTCCAAGTAAAGACGCTATCGCCCCCAATGCTGCTAAGACCCCCATAACAGGTAAAATACCACCCTTTTTAGCATCATATGGTATGATTCTTGGTATCCTGAACTTCTTTTTCACTCCGGCTTTTTTTATCGCATTTCGTGCTGCTCTTAGCGCCAGAAATAAAGTCTTTTCAACATCATGATTAAAGTTTGATTTTGATAATGCTTTCATTACCGGTTTTATAACACCCTGTCTCAAACTTTGTTTCGTCGTTTTCTCCGATATTCCCATTCCCAACTTTCTTTTAGTTTTCATCATTCCAGCGACCAGGAGTGCAGCCGCTCTTTCTACAATTGGTGCTCCTTTAGCAGTAACACGTTTCCAAGCCGCTTCCCCCAAAGCTTTATCAGCTTTATGTCTATCACCTAAATCCTTGCTTTCTGAATAAGCAATATCGTGAATCATACAATTTCGGTCGAGTTCGTTAATTCCACGATCTCCTCTAGCTAATCGCTTCTCTAGCTTCGTACCTGGACAACAATACTGAAAATGTGGTAGGTGGAGTTCTATAGGTAATTTGTTGATGAGAGAATTAATAAGACCTGCTCCACTTTTAACGATTAACATCGTACTGAACCGAGAGAAACAGTAACTCTGATATATAAACGGTTACATCTTAATCTAAGCTATTAGTATAGACATGAATTTCGAACAGCAAGAATCTTCATTACCCGTTGAAAATTTAGATGATTACATTGAAGATCAAAATCTTTTCTTGAAGAAGAAACATGGACATTTATTTCCAAACAGTTGTCGCATTGTTCTGGCGGGACCCAGCGAATCAGGGAAATCGAATGCTCTATTGAGCTTGATTTTCAATTCCAACGGACTACGATTCGAAAATATTTACATATATTCAAAAAGTCTATATCAACCAAAATATCAACTGTTAGAAAAGGTGTTGAAAGATGTAAATGGTATCGGTTATTATCCATTCAAGGAGAAACGAAGAGATAATCGATCCGAATAACGCCAAAGAGAACTCTATATTCATATTTGATGATGTGGTTGGTGATAAACAGGATAAAATAAAAAGTTATTACTCCATGTCACGACATCGTGCTATCGATTGTGCGTTCCTTTGTCAGACCTATGTAATGGCTTCGAAACACCTCATAAGAGACAACAGTAACATAATTGTCTTATTTAAACAAGATGAGATGAATCTCAAACATGTTTTCGATGAACATGTGTCACCTGATATGTCCTTCAATGATTTCAAGACCATATGTTCGAAATGTTGGAATGATTCCAAGTATGGATTTCTCGTTATCGTCAAAGATTTCGATTTGAATAATGGACGTTATCGACAGAATTTCGATAAATATATAAGGTTAGGAAACGAGGATTAAAGTTCAGTACGCTCTTCAGCTCATTGAAGATGGATTGTAAAAAAAATAGAAAACTGAAAATTCAACAACTAGTTAGGGATGTGAGGAAGAAATACTTGGCGTTTAAATTTGGTAAATCTGAAGAAGATCAAACGGTTCAACGTTTATTCACTCCGATAACATCACGACTCTTGAAATCGCTAGACGTCGTGGAACCCCCCTCTGAGACAGCCACCTGGTGCAAAGCACCAGGTGGCTGTCCCTTCTTCTGTTCCAAAACAACAGATAGCTGCCCCAAAACAACAGATAGCTGTCCCCTTAGCAGCCCTTAAACAACAGATAGCTGTCCCCTTAGCTGTCCCAAAACAACAGATAGCTGCCTCCTTAGCTGTCCCCTTAGCTGTCCCCTCAGCTGTCCTCAGACCTTCTATGATGAAAATGGAAGAATATCCATCTGAACAAGAATATATATCTATGGGTGAGGTTGAACAAGAAGAAGATACACATAAGATTTTCGACCCAGTCAGCGATGAGAAGATTTTAATGGAATATCTAGAGCAGTATCCTTCGAACGTTCAGAAATACATTGTTTCTACTTTATGGAACTCCCCCTCTGAAAGTATTCTAATCGATAAAACATATGGACCCACATATTTACCTGATTAATTGAAATGGTTGTTGGGTAACAGTGTAATTAATTTCAATAAGAGAACAAATGAGATTATTATAGGTAATGAAAGATATCCTGGTACTTCAGGACTTTATGATTCAATTTTCAATAAACTACCCGAGAATTATTCCAAACAAGATAAGGAATACTATAAAAATATTTTAAATACAACAAACGTTCACAAGAGAGATTATAATCCAAAGGCTCAACGACGTCGTAACTCTAGTATCAAATACACTGAAATTATAAAACCTCTCACAGACAGCATAGGATCTTCATTACATGGTGGAGGAATGGTTACATACAATAATAAACCTATCGAATATGCGTACTGGGATGATCCCAATGAATTAGTTGATCGTCTGAGATTATTATATGGATCAAAGAATGCTGGAAATACATCCAATGACAATGAAATCCAATCGATTGTCGAAGAATTACGTGAATCTCATATCATATATTAATCATTACAATGAGATATTTACAGTTAGAAAAGTACAAAGTATAAATCCAATTACATATCTGTTGAAAGATGAAAACAACGAATCAATTTCTGGTGGATTCTATGAAATGGAGCTGCAACGTGTGAAACATCAAGACATTCTTCTAGTTGAAAAGTTATTATGAGAAAAGACAAAAAATTTTTCGTTTAATGGCTAGGGTTAGACAATTCTAAAAATAGTTGGATAAGTTTTGATAATGTAAAATAATCAATGAATAACATGTTTTTATGAATACATTTTATTTGTACAGTATATAATTTACATAAAATATTGCTCATCGAAACCTAAATCTTCATCTTCTTCGGGTGTAGAAGGAGGAGTAGGGGGAGAATAATATTCTTCATCGAAGCCTTCATCATCATCTTCAGACTGTTGAAGAGAAGATCCAATAAAATAACCATATTCTTCTTTTAAATAATTTGGAAGTTCTGTCCATAATAAATTAATGTATGAACTTAATGTGGAATTGACGAAGAAGGTGCAGAGTTCCTCTATACTGATTTGGTTTGTAATGTAATTAAATAGGACTTCATATGCTCCCATATATGCTTTCAAATCATTCAAGTTCATTTGACAGCTGAAACAATCTTCGTTGTTGCATTCATTCAAGTTGTGTCCATTGAATACAATATTCCCGATTATTTTCTCCAAATCTTCCTTAATTTCCATTATGATGTTATTCAACTGGTTATTTTCAAATCATCTCTGCTGATTCTCAATCGTTGAAATAATCTACACAGTTCATATATTGACATTTTCTGTTTTAAAAATCTCCAATTCTTGACAAAATTTTTCCACTCTTACTTTGGGATCTTCCATTAGTCGAATACTGCTGTTGAATGCTATTACGTTTGAGCGCTTGTTTTATAAATGTACTCCTCCTTCTTATCCCTCCTCAACACTACTCCGCCTCTCCAAATTCAATGTTGACGGTTCGTCCAGATTTGGAATTTTTATTGAATAAAATCTATAAATAATAACAATCTGTCATTTATTTCTTCAGTCATGTCCACTTTATTCACTCTGAAAGGTCGTTCATCGATACTGTCAACTGACTTACCTATTCCCATTGAATTAGACCAAATTTATAATTATGGACTAGCATTGATCGGATTTTACTGTTATAATATTTCATCACGAAAGTAGATTCAATCGACAAACACCTGAACTCCTCCAATGAGAGTGTGGTTGAAATATTTTCGGAAATTGATAGTAAAATCAACCAATTGAGTCAGATTATAAAATGAAACTTTCCAAGGGGAAAGTCCAAGTTGTTAAAGAACTTCATCGACCAGCTAGAAAAAATTTTCTACGAAGAAGTACAATCATCAAGTGGCTAAATGATTTGTGGCAAGCTGACTTGGCTCAAATGGATCTATATGCTCGAGAAAATAAAAATTTCAAATACATACTGGTTGTTATTAACTGCTTTTCTAAATATATGTGTGTTAGACCGTTGAAGAATAAAACTGGTAAAGATGTAACGAAGGCATTTTCAGAAGTTTTATCACAGAGTCAATCTACACCTAGAAATCTTAAAACTGATCAGAAGAAGGAATTCTTCAATGTTTATTTTCAAGATTTGATGAAGAAACATAATATTTCACATTATAACACATTCTCAATCAAGAAAGCGGCCATAGTTGAAAGATCTATCAGAACGCTTAAGGAAAAGCTATAAAAATATTTCAGTTTAAATGGATCTCATCGTTGGATTGATATTCTTCAAGATATTGTGAATGAATATAATACCTCCAGGCATAGAACTATCGGAATGAGACCATGTGATGTAAAACGTGGAAACGAACAATATTTGTTGAAAAATGAGTACACTTATATTAAAATTGCTGGACATGGAAAATTGAAGGTGGAAGACGTTGTACGGATAAGTCGAAAGAAGCATATGTTACATAAATGGTATCTACCTAACTGGACGTCTGAATTATTCAAAATTACAAAAGTTCAAATAACAAATCCTGTAACGTACCTTCTCGAGGATATGGAAGGACGACCAATCAGAGGAGCATTCTATGAACCCGAATTACAAAAAGCTAAATATGAAGATGTCTATTTAGTTGAGAAGGTATTGAAGAAAAAAGGAAACAAAGTATTGGTACGCTGGCTTGGATTCAATGAGGATCATGATTCATGGATAAATAATACAAATCGATTACAGAATTTTATAACATGTATTGGTATGAATATATTTGAATAAAACATTAATTTTTTTTACTTTTTAATTGTTTGTATATTCCCACTCTAGACCCATGTATTCTTCTCATTTCAAACTTATAGACCATTTATAAAACATATATAAAATAGAAAACTTTAACAATTGAACTGTTTTAATCTTTTTAGATAATTCAATAAATGATAACATATAATGACCCCATGGCAGTGTTGAATTGTTATCTTTTAGTATGTGACGTTTATCATCATCATTTCGTAATGCAACCTTCTGTTGTTCAACAATTTATCGTACTGTAAGTGAATGAGGAACAAAATCCATTTTTAGAAGATAATTGAAAACAATGATCTTGTCAAGTCTCGTCTTGTTTACGACGACTCAGAAAATGACTATCGTACTCACCGAAAGGTTGTGAAATATGATAGGAATAACGAAAGATTTTTTATATGCTTTCAATATATTTTTCAGTCGGCTTTTCATGAGGAAATAAGAATCATTAAAAAATGAATTTATATCTTTGTAAGTTAAATTCAAAAATATGTAGTATGTTCGATGGAATGTAATAACTGTATTTCATAAAGTTTCAATTGTAAAATTTTTGATTGAAGTTTAATTTTGCTTCTAGATAATTTTAATAATAATCGAATATGTTTTTAGCAAGACTCAAGGTATCTTCTTTCGCGGCGGAGAGTCTGTGGAAGGCTATCCTGCCTCTCTGTGCCTTGGTAGCAGTACTGTCACCTTGAAGGAATCAGTTAATTTCTTGGGTGTTACTCTGGACAAACCTCTACGGTGGGATCATCACGCGGCTAAGTTGAGAAAGACTTTGAACTATGCTGCTTATATGTTTATCATGATCAGATGCAAGGTGGAAGCTGCAATTATGAGAACTCTCTACTTCGCCAGTTTCCAATCTGTACTAGCATATGGAATTATCTTTTGGGGCAGTTCGTCTAGTGCTGACGAAATTTTTCTCATTCAAAAAAGGGTATTGAGAATAATGTGCGGGTTGGGTTTTCGAGAATCCTGCCGCGGAGTTTTTAGATCCAACAGAATACAACAGTAAAAAGTAAGTTATTTTCATTTTGACTTGTCTCTATTTTATTCAGTGCAATATTGTTATATCTGTAATGTGAATAATTGCTGAGATTAATAAATATTATTATTATTATTATTATTATCATTATATATATATATATATATATATATATATATATATATATATATATATATATATATATAAATATATATATATATATATATATATATATATATATATATATAAATATATATGTTTGGTATTGAAATATTTTTTACTTTTCCGTGATATCAGAACACACGTGTGGCGATGTTGTATATTCGGTTAACCGAGAAGCGAGAATCAATTAGTAGAATACACCGCAATTAGAACGGTACGATATCGATCTGTTGAGTTTTTCGCGTTATTTTTGATAGTTTTGGATATAGTTTGGATATATCAAATAGCAGACAATAATAATTGTGACTTTAAGTTTTATGAAGTATCACGGTTTGTGTAGTTACATTCTTAGTTTGGTTTTACAGGTATCCTTGATTCCTTCCCGCTTTCCTATCATATTACAGGTAATAGTGTTTGACGTAGAAAAAAACTGTGACACCAAACTGTGGTAAGTCAATCGTTTTAGTTAGTTTTTGCATTTCGTTATTTCATAAAATTAAACCCAAATTATATTTTCCTATACAGTCCATTCATACAGTACAAAACATTTTTGGTACCTTCGCGCCGTATAGTCGGTTTCTTAGTTTTTTAGTTGATTTTTATTAATTTGGGTTTTCGCACAAATTTAATGAATCAAGATTTATTAAACTTATTCATTAGATTAATTTCGTTCGTTGCATTGAATTGGTTAGTATAGAACAAATCGATCCCTTATCGTGCCACAAGTTACAGCTCTTCGTTTTTTAGTTGGAATTATTGTTAATTTCAATCACTAGAAAATATATTCATTTATATAGGTAGATACATAAATTTCAGATATCCGGAACAATACTTTTTCTGTCTGATTTACATTTGGTTAATATCAGCTGATAGATAGTGGTTCATTGACATTCATAGAAATAATTGATCGATTCTTATAGGAAATGGATGAAAATCTTGAATTAAAAATGAAGTTACTTGTAGGAAAGAAGAACTTCTTGTTTTCTAGAATGCAAAAACTTTACGATGATGGTCAAAAAATTAATATTAGAGCTAATTTAAAAAATTTCAAAATAATATTTGAAACGTCAGAGGAGACTAAACAAGAATTTATTGGTATTGTAAATCAAATAAACGAATTGACTCTAGAGATTGATTATTGATAGGGATGCTAACTTAGATTTCGCAGCACTAGAAGCGGTTGATGAACTGTATTGTCATATTAAAGACATTGCCAGGGTTGTTTTCGGTAAGAATTCGGACGGTTCTACATCGGCTATTCAGGCTACTTCTACTAACGTTCCCGTTAAATCTCTTCCTCGTTTACCTGAAATATCGTTACCCACGTTTGGAGGTTATATTCAGGATTGGCCAGTTTTTCACGAATGTTTTGCTAATTTAATACATAACAATTAAGACTTGAGTGATGTTGATAAAATACATTATTTAGTAGGCAAACTTCATTCAAAGGCGTTAGATGTTTTCGCTGGAATACGGCAAGTTTGCGAAATTTTATTTAGACAAAATTTTCGAATTTAAACCATTGGAAATACATAGTTCAGATCAATTGAATAGTCTCATCTCCAATTTTGATATTTCGGTCAGAGCGTTGAAAGGTCTGAATGTACCTGACTTAGCAGATTTGTTATTTTCTTATTTAGCTTTAAAAAAGTTGGACGCAGAAACGAAAAGACTATTTGAAAATAATAGACGGGATTCTTCGTTACCTTCATACTCAGATATTATCACGTTTGCTGAAGAACAAGCTAAAATTTGTACTCGTATGTCTTCAGCTAAATATTCTAGTCGAAGTTCTCAGTTAGTAAAAACTATAACGCCAAACGCGATGAAATTAAAAGGCTCACATACATTTATAAGCACACAACGTACGAATATATCACCAAATAAATGTGATATATGCGATAGCAACTTACATATAATATTGAAGTGTTCACAGTTCTTGAAAAAGTCCCCATATGATCGTTATAAAATGGTTAAAGAAAAACGTCTGTGTTTGAATTGTTTAGGTTGACATAAAGTGGTATTTTGTAATAGTAAATTGAATTGCAAAACAATTGCGACATCATAGCCTATTGCATTTTTATAATTCAAATTATACTTCACTTGTTAATAAAGTAGACGAAACTACAGAGTCAAGTCATAATTCTGATTCGAATAAACCAGATAAACCTTTGAATCTCCTTGATACGAATGGTCAGCACGATAGGTTGAAATCGTCACACAAAGCAATCAGTTTATGTTCGGTTTTAGCTCGCAATGAAATTAGAGGATCTGAAGTACCGTGTACAATTTTGTTGGGTACTGCGGTAGTAAATATTCTTGGTCAAAATGGTTTAATGCACAAAGCTCGAGTACTGCTAGATTCTGGAAGTCAACGCCATATTTTCACAAAATCGTTAGTTAGAAAACTTAATCTGAACATAGTTAAGAAGAAATCTGTTATAAGCGGTATTAGCAATTCATCGCAGGAAGTTATGGGACAAGTTAAATTAACTATTTGTTCAAATGTCGATCCTTCATGCGTTTATCCAATTGAGGCATTAGTGATAGAGGAAATTATAGATTCATTGCCGAGTGCATCTATCGATAGACATATTGCTTCTGAATTTTGTAACTTACCACTTGCAGATAAGGAATTTTTCTCACCTGGACCAATTGATGGTATTAAAGGCGCTCAACTTTTTGGTTATTTATTGGGAAATAAAACTATTAGAAAGCCAGCTTCTAAGCTTTCGGCATTGGAGACCGTTTTTGGGTATGTTATAATGGGAGAGGTACCTATTCATAGTACTCTCAAAACGTTTAGTTGTTTTAGTGTAGTTTTTGAGGATCATCTAGATAATATAGTAGAAAAATTTTGGGAGTTAGAGGAAATTCCCAAGCAAAATTTAATGAATTCGGAAGATATTCAATGTGAAGAAATCTTCAAAAATTCTTATCACCGAGAAAGTGACGGCCGGTATGTAGTTAGTTTGCCGTTCAAAGAATCTCCATCGAAGTTAGGAAATTCATATCCTATAGCATTGAGGAGATATTTAGCGTTAGAGCGCAAATTCGATCAGAATCCTTCGATTAAGGCTTCCTATAATAAAATCATTGAAGATTATTGTCAAAAAGGGTTTCTGAGAAAGGTTAATATTGAACATGGGATAAGTGAAGATAGCTATTTTATTCCGCATCATGGAATACTTAAGGACAGTACCACCACTCCACTTCGTATAGTTATGGATGCTAGTTGTAAATCTGATAGCTCGTATTCCTTGAATGATTTATTTTATAACGGGTGCAGACTTCAACACGATATATTAAGCTTGTTCATCAATTTTAGATTATTCAAAATTGCGTTAACTGCAGACATAAGACAGATGTACCTGCAAATCAAATTATGTGAAGATCATCAGAAGTTTCAACGTATATTATGGCGTGATTCAAATCAAGAAGATTTATCCTGTTTTGAACTCACAACAGTTACTTTTGGTGTTAAAAGCTCGCCCTATTTAGCTTTGAGAGTTATTGAACAATTAACTCGCGATGAAGCTGAAGTATATCCGCTAGCCTCTAATATTGTTAGTAATAGCATGTACATGGACGATCTATTGTGTAGTGTGGAGTCAGTAGATGAAGCCAAGAGAATTTATTTAGAGATAGTGTCGCTCTTTAAGGCAGGAGGTTTTGAAATGGTAAAATGGGCGGTCAATGACAATGAGGTCTTTGATACCATTCCAGAAAATTTACGATCGCAAAGAGCTGTTCAGCTTCCTTCAGAATTTCTGAGCGTCCTGGGTATGCAGTGGAGTCCAAGCTCAGATAATTTATCTTATAAGTTTGGTTTGTCAATTAGAAAATGCACGAAACGGAATATCTTATCTACTGTGGCAAGAGTTTTCGATCCTTGTGGTTTAATTGTACCGGTCACACTGAGGATGAAATTATTCATCAAACAGTTATGGTCATATCATTTAGATTGGGATGAAGAACCGCCTTCGAAGTTTGTAGAGGCTTGGAATAAATTTGAGTCGAAATTATATGTGCTCAAAGATTTTAGTTTGCCTCGTCATTTAGGAGCTTGCAAACATGCTTCGTATGTGCTCATTGGATATTCAGATGCTTGTGAAACATCCTATGGTGCTATGGTATATTTGCGTAGTGCCGCTGGAGAAAATATTTCGGTGAATTTAGTTTGTGCCAAGTCGAAAGTATCACCTTTGAAATATGTATCTATCCCAGGTTAGAGCTCTGTGCTTCTCTTTTGTTAGCTAGGTTGATTGATTTTGTGATACATGTATTAGAACCACGTATATTGATTGAAGAGATATATGCATTGTCAGATTCAACAGTTGCATTGTGTTGGAAAGTGTCACCTTCTAGTCATTGGAAAACCTTTGTTGCCAACCGTGTATCCAAAATACAGGAGTTGGTTCCACTTTCTTCGTGGTTTCACATTGAGGGAACCGAGAATGTCGCAGATATGCTCTCTCGCGGATGCGATCCCATCAGTTTTATCTCCAACCAAGAGTGGCTAAATGGACCGAAATGGCTTAAATTGGATCGAGGTTTCTGGCCAATTTCTATGATAAAATCTAGCGACACGTGTTTAGAGCAAATGGTAATTTCATTAATTGTTGTTGAGCCCACCGCCAATCTTTTATATTGCTTGATTTCGAGATGTTCTGATTGGTATAAGTTACTTAGAATTGTAGTATGGATTTGTAGATTTGCCAAACTGCTGCCTGTTCAACAGTATATTGGAGCATCTGATCTTACGTTCGCAGAAAATTTGCTTATAAAAATTGTACAACGTGTACATTTTTCGGATGTTATCACTTCGCTAAAAGATGGAAATAGATGTGGAATAAAATCCATTCGTAAACTCAAACCATTCATTCAGGATGATTTATTGAGGGTTGGTGGACGATTACATTTCGCCAAACTTGATTTTGAAAGTAAACACCCGCTATTATTGCCTAAAAAGGATAAATTTGTTAATTTACTGATCAAACACGTTCATGCAAAAAACTTGCATACTGGATCAAATTTAGTTTTGTCACTGTTGAGACAGAAATATTGGATATTATGAGGAAGAGCCGTTGTGCGAAATGTTATTTCGAAATGTAATTTATGCTTTCGTTTTAAACCTATTGTATATCCACCATTAATGGGAAATCTTCCAGCATGTAGAGTGCGAGAAGCAAAACCGTTTCTAAACACAGGTGTGGATTTTGCAGGTCCACTTCATGTTCTAATGGTCGTTATAGAGGTGCTAGGACGACAAAGGCTTATATTTGTTTATTTGTTTGTCTTTCAGTGAAGGCAGTGCATTTAGAACTAGTTTCAGATCTATCTACCGAAATTTTCATTTGCGCCTTCAAAAGGTTTATAAGTCGTAGAGGATACTGTGCCTCAATATATTCAGATAGAGGGACTAATTTTATTGGTGCCAAAACTGAGTTGGCCGAGATATATAGGTTAGTCAACAAAGTTGAATTGGAACAGAAACTTAGTAGCGAATTATCTTCATGTGGCATCGAATGGAAGTTCAATCCTAGTCAGGCTCCGCATTTTGGAGGATTATGGAAATCCAATGTAAATTCGGTAAAAACACATTTATATAAAATAATCGGTAAGCAAATCCTCACGTTTGAGGAAATGACTACATTGTTAGTACAAATTGAAGCTTTACTTAACTCTAGATCGCTTTGCTTGTTATCGTCAGATCCTGCGGATCCAGAAGCTTTAACACCTGCTCATTTTTTGAATCTTAGGCCTTTGGATAAGTTACCTGCTGTAGATCTTAGTTCCGAGAAACCTACACTATTAAATAGGTTTCAGTTAATAGATAATATGGTTCAATGTTTCTGGCAAAGATGGCATCTTGAAACTTGAAACATATACATATACAGGGCTATTCAAATTCGAGTATATGCATGGGGATTTCGATAACGGTAAGAGATAGAGGGATGGTTGAATGGGGGCAAAGTAGCATATTTCAGAGTTCAGTTATATGGATAAAAAAAATCTGATCTAGCTCCTTTAGTTCTGGAGTTATATAGGAAAATTCGAAAATTTCGAAATCCTTTTTTTGCCTATATCTTTTTATTTAATGAATGATTTTCAAAACAATTGTCACTTTGCCATTGCCACTTTTTCTAAGCTATCTAAATATCTGAATAAAAATTATATACAGGGTGTCGTATAAATTGGGCCACCCTCAACTTTCAATTTTCAAATACGGACCTGTATTTTTTATTGCATTTTTTTTGAATGCCAAGAGTCATGTTTTATGTTGACGTAGTATTTTCATCTGATTTACAGAGTGTTCTGGAAATTTTGAACTATTACCAGTAAAATTCCAACATTTTTTCAAAATTTCAGCTCTAATTAAATAAATATCATAGAATAAGGTATTAAATGCCTAGGATTTGGAAGATAATCAACATTATTCGACGAAAAATGTCTTCTTCAAGAATTCATCCTCATTTCAGATCACGCAACCCATGATCAATGTACGAAAATGCGAAATTCTTCCTAGTACGTTTATGTGCATATAATCATTGCCCAAACAAAAAAATGTACAACTGGCAATCTTCATATTACAGACACCAATTTGGAAATATTTCATTGTTACTCACTTTCCGAACTATCTACATTTTTCAGCTAATTCATGGGCATTCTGTTGCTATATACAACAATTTATTATGATTAAACTATTTGAATTCTCATAGTATGCTTTGGAAAATAAATATTTAGTTCACCTCACTTGTCATTATTTTGACAGTTTCTTGAAAATTATCGTTGGTATTTAATGAAAAATCTGTTAGTACTGAAAATGGGTTTCCCCATAGAGCAGAAAAGAGATATGATTAACGTTTTCTACAGAAATAGTAGGAGCATTCATCTTTCCGCTTGACTTTTTTTATGGGGTACACTAAAAAATAGAATATATCAAAAGGAAATTGAAAATATAGAAGATTTAAGAATTAAAATCATGAACGCTTTCGCATTACTACGCCGAAGAGATATTTCCAGAGCGAATAATAACTTAAAAAAACGACTCTGTAAATGTCTGGAACGAGAAAATCGTCAATTCAAACATTCATTTCGATTATGATTACTTATAATGACTTATTTCAATTCTAGATAATAAGTAAACATGTTCTTATGCGATAAGTTATACAATATGAAAACCTATATGATCAAATACAATGTGACAGTTTATGTTTGTGAGTTCTCAGCAGAATACATACAACAGATCTTCCTCATACCTACTGAGGTGAATCGACATGGGGATCAATAATTCTACCAATGCTACATTATGGTAAAGAAATAAAATGTCTCTCGGGAATGTTGATTTTATTCTATTGTTATTCCGAACAAGTAGAGAGACTAGATAATCTGGAAATTCTGAAATTGATTTTTCTTAAGGAATCAATTTGTCTGATTCATCTCTCATTCTCTGATATTATTCAATTAGAGTTGTTATGTAATTGAAAAATGATGAGATATCACTAGTATTAGTTCAATATTCCCAAAACACTTTATGATTTATATAAAAATAAAACGCCAATATGAAACAAATATAGGTAGTTCGAAATGTGAGTAACAATGAAATATTTCCAAATTGGTGTCTGGAGTATGAAGATTGCCATTGGAAGATTATTTTGTTTGGGCATTGGATTATATGCACATACATGTACGTACTGGGAAGAATTTCACATTTTCGTACATTGATCATGGGTTGCGTGAACTGAAATGTGGATGAATTCTTGAAGAAGACATTTTTCGTCGAATAATGTTGATTATCTTCCAAATCCTAGGCATTTTATACCTTTTTCTATGATATTTATTTAATTAGAGCTGGAATTTTAAAAAAATTTTGAAATTTTACTGGTAATAGTTCAATATTTCCAGAACACTCTGTAGTTCCGATGAAAATACTACGTCAATATAAAACATGACTCTTGGCATTCAAAAAAATGCAATAAAAAATACAGGTCCGTATTTGAAAATTGAAAGTTGAGGGTGGCCCAATTTATACGACACCCTGTATATAATTTTTATTCAGATATTTAGATAGCTTAGAAAAAGTGGCAATGTCAAAGTGACAATTGTTTTGAAAACAATTCATTAAATAAAAAGATATAAGTAGGCAAAAAAAGGATTTCGAAATTTTCGAATTTTCCTATATAACTCCAGAACTAAAGGAGCTAGATCAGATTTTTTTTATCCATATAACTGACCTCTGAAATATGCTACTTTGCCCCCATTCAACCATCCCTCTATCTCTTACCGTTATCGAAATCCCCATGCATATACTCGAATTTGAATAGCCCTGTATATATATATATATATATATATATATATATATATATATATATATATATATATATATATATTTATATATATATATATATATATATATATATATATATATATATATATATATATATATATATATATATGTATATATGTATATATATATATATATATATATATATATATATATATATATATATATATATATATATATTATATATATATATATATATGTATATATGTATAAATATATATATATATATATATATATATATATATATATATATATATATATATATATATTTATACATTTACATATATACATATATATATAATTTTGGTTTTCAACATTAAGAATTACTTTTAAAAAAAAACAATTTATTCGATGTGAAGTTTACAAGACGAAAGTTACTTAATTAATCTTACGGTTCTATGTTAGTGAGGGCTTATATAGGCAAGCAGCGATGAATCATTACAAGGTTACTATTGACGTCATTAAAATGGATAAGCTGTACTTTGACTACATAACTCCTCCCCATTTAAAGAAAGTTCGTTATCCTTAATTTTAAGGTGACGAATCTTCAAGAAAATTCTATAAAAAATTATAATCACTACAATAATAATAAAGATTACAAATACAATTGTTAGGAAACTTATAGTTGTAGGATGTGGAGCCCATTGGTATAGGTCGTCTAGTTTGGGGATGTCTTCTTCTTGGATATTCTTCCAATTTGTTGTATAGGTCCAATTCGCTTCCAGTGGCGCAAGATAGACCTGAGCAGGTGTGTTGAAAACTTTTCTGGGGTATATTCTCTTGAATCCATCAGTAGTTATACATTCTGAAGTAATCTGAGACAATTTAGGGATTCTATGCGATAATGAACCACTTTCGCATTCTTCGTGTATCATTTCATTGTCAATGGAAATGATATTTCCATTTTCTATTTTGAATAAATCTTCTGGAGGCTCAACCGAACTGCGATTGCAATGTTCTCGTAGGATTTTCTGAATCATTCGGATACATTCAAGGGTTTGCTTCAGATATTTTTGTTTAAAGATGTAGAAGTCTTCGACTTGTTGAATGACCTCGGTATTCCATACAATGTTTTTGTTGCGTGTTAACCCATAGGAATTAAGGTTAGGAATTTTTGTATTTTGGAAAGGTACGTTATATTATACTCAGGTCATATTTATAATAATTAAAGATTGGGATGGTTATGTTAAATAATATATTGAAACCCTTAATAAAAACTTTTGTTACGCATACAGCATAATAGTCTGTTAAATGAGAGAATGGTAACATTTTTTCTTTCTTTATTACTTCATTAAATTTCGACAGAGGTAGAATATTTTCATGTAAGAGGTGCAAACGTGCAAAACTGATGGCATTTTCAATTTCTGATAATATTATTGCTATCTCGTGTGAATGGAGAATTATTAAATTAAGTTTTAAACTTAAATCGTTAGCTACCTTTAACTGTTCAGTTTTCTTAATTAAAAAATTAATAGTATTCACATATTTCGTTTGAGTATCGGATACTATTCGCAGTATTTTCTGCTGATTAGCTTTCAAAATGTTCTCATTCTTTTTAATTGCTTCAAAATATTTTTGATATATTAATTCATCGTCCGCGTCTAAAGTACCAAATAAAAATTTAAAAGTGGATCCTCCAATATTCAATAGTCCTTTTCGCGAACGTATTTTCTGCGTGATTATATTATTAAAAGTTTGCTCATTTCTATTGACCGAAGTATTAGCCATAACCAGATATTGGTACACAGAAACAGTATACGTCGTGTTTATGCTTTCTTTAATTATTTCTTTTTGGATTCAAATTAATTCGGGTATTCCCGATATATCGTAATGAAACAGTAAATATTTAGCATGATCGGCTACATAAATTTTGCCTAAATGTATAGGTATTAAATTATGCGAAATCTCTTGAACAGAGAATGTATAAACTTTAACCAATATAAATAAAAGGATGAAGGATACATGGGTCATCTGAAAATTAGGAGAAGTAATTAGTGTCTTCTTTATTTTATTCGATTTCT
Organism: Cynegetis impunctata; assembly: GCA_030704885.1. Taxonomy (NCBI): domain Eukaryota; kingdom Metazoa; phylum Arthropoda; class Insecta; order Coleoptera; family Coccinellidae; genus Cynegetis; species Cynegetis impunctata. The sequence goes on along the minus strand of JARQZK010003049.1, from coordinate 33,598 downwards.
ATGATAGAAATGTTTGCTTTGAGGATTTATGATCCTTATGTCTGTAATAATGTTTCTAGACTTTTTCTTGTAATGTTTTTTAACTTTGGATTGACATTTTTGTTTTAAATGAACAACTTCCTTTTCATAAAAGTCTTTTTGACTTCGTCCCTTTTCAATTAATTTTCCAATACTTGCTGCGTTTTTGTCTGTGGCAGCATTCGCTACTTGCAATATATTTTTCAAGGTTTCGCGATTTGTCTGTACGTAATTTGAAATTATTTCATGCGATGTATCATCTGCAGGAATAGTTATATTTGAATCTAGGTCATTTATTTTTATGTTTGGAGATACAGAATTAATCTCGTCTTCTAAGATATTAATTTCGCGGGAGACAATCGAGTGGTCTGTATAACATATATTGTTGCAATCTCGAGATGCATCATTGCTTATCTTAAGTGCTTCCTTTCGTTTATTGTTGTCCTTCGAAGGTAATGATTCATCTTCATCTATTTTTAATCGGGACAAGTAGTCCACATCATTGTACGTACTTGGTTTGAATTTCATCTCGCAATCAAACTCTATGGGATAAGAATGTCGTCTTGCAATTACTTCTTGGAAATTAATAGGAATTTCAGAGTTTTCGATCTTTGTAATTCGTACATTTGATATTTTAGGATTTGGAATTTTAATTTCTCTTTGATGAGAGTCTGTGAAATTTTCAAAAATAATTTCCTCTTTATTTAATTGATTATTTACGTTTTCCGGAATTTGTGGATTCGTATAAATTTTTATCTGTATATCGCAATTTGAGAATACATATTTAATCATTCCAAAAATTTGATTCCAGTCTAATTTATCAAGTCCTGTCGATAGTTTTGGGAGGGCAATACGTTTATCTCTGTTTTTCAAGCATAAAAGTTTTAGAGACAATAAGGTGGAAAATACATTTTCGTATGTTGGTTTATAAAAAAATTTATTTTTAGTGATGAGGTAGTAAAGCATTCTGTCTTGATTGCGTATACAAGCAACTTGACCAACATTTTTATTTCGCGAAATTAGTTCCGTAACATTGTTATATTTATTTTTGAAATGAAGGGCGATGCCTTTATTCATATGGAAATCTTTACTCACACAGTGACACAGGGAAAAATCTGCTGGCGCATTGAATAAATTATCGTTCTCTTCTGTTACATTATCGCTAGTTATTTGTTTCCGTTGAAATTGAATAAGGAATTTTTCGTATGATAATTGATTTTCCTTACGTTTAATCTTTTCAGTTTTTTCTGGATGTTTTTCCGAATATTTATAAATTTTAGACTGAATTGGAATCTCATTTTTCGTTTCACCATTATGTTTAATTTCTGATTTAAAATTAAATGGTGGTTCTGGTAGCTGAAAAGCTTTTTCCGCATTATTTAGTGCATCTAAGTTAACGGTATTTCTGAGGCACTTATCTGAAAATTTTCATGATTGAATTCAGTATTTTTCTCACTTTTATTTTCATCGTTGTTCTCTATATCGAAATTAGTAATTTCATCCGATATATAATTAAGAGCTATTTGTCTTGAATTTTGAAAGTTATCATAATCTTGCGCATTTCTATTATATGACGCATAATGGGGTAATTGATTACTATATTGCACTTGTCTTTGTTGTGCTATTGGGTTAGCTGTTGTCGTAGACATAGGGGATGGTCTATATTTTGGTATATAATTACTACTAGGTTTAAACACATTTGTTTTTGATATTTCTGACCGATTATTTCCGAAAACTTGTCTGTTAGTGGGAAATTGTCTTTGCGTAATTATTTTAGGTTGTACATTAATTGGTCGAGAAGGAAATACTTTTTGGTGGCTATCACTCGTATGCTTCCAAGTTCGCATTAAATCTAACTGAGATTTTTGGGAAATATAATTTTCAACCATTGTAATGGCTAAATCGAATGTTATATTCGGTGTCGTTAGTAAGGAGGTTTGCAATTCTATTGCAACATTACTGATTAAAACATTTTTGGCTAAGTCCGAAACCAATTGTTTGTGTAATAATTTTAATGCAGCATCTAATGTAGGTTCCGCATCTATTCTGTAATTAATTCTAATTTTATGAGTTTTGATTTCTTCAATGAAATCTAAAATATCTTGATTTGGTTTTCTGCGTAAGAATTGTAATTTATTCTTTAATACATTTAAATTCGCATGATCACCAAATTTCTGTAATAAAAAATGTCTAAATGCGTGCCATGTATTTGGTACGTTAGAGGAACGATATTCCGCGTTCGCTTTATCTATTAATTTACTTTTAATCACTGCAACGCAATACGTCTTTACGATTGCTTCCGTCGCTGAGAATTGTGCGATATATTCTTCGCAAGCACTTAAAAATGAATTTAACTCTGCTTGTATACCGGAAAATTTCGGTAATAATGCTCCAAATTCACGAGCTAACATTAAATTATGGTTCTCTGCCATATTAATTATTTTATTTGATTTAGTTCGTCGTTGAGAATCGAAATTCAAATTTTCGATTTTATCAGGGAATCAATTATGAAAAATTTTCAATTTTATGAAAAATTTCGTTGGGAAAATATTTATTATATTTTTAACCCTTGACTTAATATAAAATGACCTGCTATAACGGTAAGCTATAGGGAGTCTAGGTTTTGGGGCTGGAAACCGTAGGAAAAATAGGAAGATAATTAACACTTGCAACTTACGTTGATTGTTTCTTCCAAGGTGGAGTCGTCGGCGCTACCCTTGCTTTGCACCCTGTTTGAATTCTTGTCTGGTCAGTAGAACTCGGGACTGGTACTACCAAATTCGCAATCACTATGAGATTAAACTGAGCTTGTGTTGTAGTTCGGATTGTGCTCAAGAATTAAAATTCACTTAAACTTTTCTTCTTACTTTTTAAGTTAACGCATTGATTAATCTTCTTACAAGATTCGGAAGATTTATCTTGTTTGTTGAACTTATTTTATTCGGAAGGGTTTAATGCAACAATCCCATCCTCGTCGCCAATTTTGGTTTTCAACATTAAGAATTACTTTAAAAAAAAAACAATTTATTCGATGTGAAGTTTACAAGACGAAAGTTACTTAATTAATCTTACGGTTCTATGTTAGTGAGGGCTTATATAGGCAAGCAGCGATGAATCATTACTAGGATTGGGAAGATAATCAACATTATTCGACGAAAAATGTCTTCTTCAAGAATTCATCCACATTTCAGTTCACGCAACCCATGATCAATGTACAAAAATGTGAAATTCTTCCCAGTACGTACATGTATGTGCATATAATCCAATGCCCAAACAAAATAATCTTCCAATGGCAATCTTCATACTCCAGACACCAATTTGGAAATATTTCATTGTTACTCACATTTCGAACTACCTATATTTGTTTCATATTGGCGTTTTATTTTTATATAAATCATAAAGTGTTTTGGGAATATTGAACTAATACTAGTGATATCTCATCATTTTTCAATTACATAACAACTCTAATTGAATAATATCAGAGAATGAGAGATGAATCAGACAAATTGATTCCTTAAGAAAAATCAATTTCAGAATTTCCAGATTATCTAGTCTCTCTACTTGTTCGGAATAACAATAGAATAAAATCAACATTCCCGAGAGACATTTTATTTCTTTACCATAATGTTGCATTGGTAGAATTATTGATCCCCATGTCGATTCACCTCAGTAGGTATGAGGAAGATCTGTTGTATGTATTCTGCTGAGAACTCACAAACATAAACTGTCACATTGTATTTGATCATATAGGTTTTCATATTGTATAACTTATCGCATAAGAACATGTTTACTTATTATCTAGAATTGAAATAAGTCATTATAAGTAATCATAATCGAAATGAATGTTTGAATTGACGATTTTCTCGTTCCAGACATTTACAGAGTCGTTTTTTTAAGTTATTATTCGCTCTGGAAATATCTCTTCGGCGTAGTGAATATCCAATTCACAATGGAAGTGGAAAACGATGGGTCTCTGCCATTCCTCGAAGTAATGGTCAAAAAACTTCCATCCCAAGGCTTCTCCTATTAATTTCCTATTCCATTCGACTATCTGACGACGAACACCGTGAATCAGAACTCAATACTCTAAAACATATATTATTACAGAACGGTTACAACACATATCAAATCAACAAGAACATACGCAAACACACAAACATCACCCCACCTCTACCTCCTTCCAATCCCACTGAACAAGAATCTACACCTCAATTATTTCTTCCTTACATCAAAGGAGTAACAGATAAGATCGCAAGATCTCTCAAAAACACGAACATCAAAACAATATTCACCACTCAACAAAAACTCTCCCATCTGGTCAGATCCGTCAAAGATAAAATTCCTAACGAAAATCACGGTGTTTATGAGATTCCATGTTCCAATTGTCCTCGTTTTTATATAGGACAAACAAACCGACGAATTCAGATCCGTGCCAAAGAACATTCACTTTCAGTAAGACACTCAGATATCTCCAACGCCCTTTCCCAACATCACACCCAAACAGGCCACATTATCGATTTCCCCAATACAAGAACTATTGCTCCCGTCCGATCTTTCAAATCCCGAATTTTCCGTGAAGCTGTAGAAATAGAAAAACGTCCAAATTGTTTGAACACCAGAGATGGCAGTCACAGACTCCCATCAGCATGGAAACCACTTCTCAGTGGTCGCCATGTAACGCCCAATCAGAGTGCATCCCGCACTGATGAGCGTGAGTACCCGCCCCCCTCCCCTATAAATACGGCCACGCGACGATCGGCCCGTCAGTTGACTCTGAAGAGTAGGCAGGTTGAGACTTCAGAGTTGACAGGAAGCAGTACGGTTAGTGGAGTAGGCAGATTGAGACCACGCGATCGTATTGTTTCCGATTCCTCCTAATTCGGATCGTGGAGTAGGCAGATTGAGGCCACGATTCTGAATTATTCCCCTTCTAATTCTCCTGAAGATGGCTTCGCAAAAGGAGCCGAAACGTCGAGATTTTTCAAATCTTTCACGCGGTTCATTCCGTGAACCAAGTTTTTCATATATATATATATATATATATATATATATATATATATATATATATATATATATATATATATATATATATATATATATATACAGGGTGTCGCACCGACCGGCAAATGAATGGATCGATATAGAACAAAGTACATTTCAGACAATTTTGAAAATTTATATGATTACTAATGTCGGTGTGGCCAATCCGAACAAACTACAAGCAGCTGGCACTTCCACTTATACCGGAAGGAACATCCTATATACTTTAGGGTTTTCGAAAAGAGCATAAAATTCTGAGTCGAAAGTGTGAAGAATGCCCTATGTCTAAACCTAGCCGTTTCAGAGATATTCGACATTTTATAGAAAATTTGACTGGTGCAACGGTTTACAAGAACCGGTATAACTTTCTTCGTGTAAAAGATACTCATTTTTTTTTACATGAAAAGAACACAACAAGAACTACGTTCTACAAGTGAAATTAATTCAATAATATCATACCAAATGTTCCGTTTTTCGCGTTACATTTTGTCAACTTCAAACCGCGAGAACTTGTTCAGGTCAAATGGAAAATCCTGTATTTTTTTACGTCAAGTTGTATAAAATTGAATTCCCTTTTTTCTGATATTGGCATTGTGGGGGTTAAGGTTACAACTTTTTGAAATTTTTGTGATTTTATTAGAAATTCATGAATTCTTGTAATCAATTCATCACAATAGCCATGATTAGAAACAATCAGTCATTATCTTATGTCAAAAATGCTAGCACGTTTAAATTATACCAACGCAAACCTTTCAATTTGTTTATTGTGATAAAATAATAACTTGCAGCCCATTTGTACTCGATATCCAGAAAAACGGAAAATAACACTAACACTGTAACATGAGTATTAATCGATTGAAGATATGGCATAAACTAAAATAGCAGAGATAAGATCAATTTAAAGTATCATTTAATTTTAATTTAATAAATGCTCAAAAGTCCGCCCTCGAACTTCGACACATTTTTTCGCACCTTCGGATTAGTTCCTCATGGGTAGCTCTTTTAATTGAATCCTGTGATATGTTTTGAAAGGCATTTCTTACTCTCTGCATACAATCTTCAATGGTTCTTAATGGGCTCACATAAACTTTATTTTTAATAGTTCCCCAAATGAAATAATCCAGAACTGATGAATCGGGCGAGCGAGGAGGCCATAAGAAAGGTCCATTATTGGTAAATAATTATTAATTAAATATGCATTATGTGGGGGAGCACCGTCGTGCTGATGAAAAATATTTTTATAGTCGACGAGAGGCAAATTTTCTGAATAGTTATTATTCAAATTTTGTACGATATTCAGATATCTTTCACCTAGAAAAAACAAAAATTCACCTGTACATATTAGCAGAAGAGAAAATTTAATTCACCGTTTAAATTTTCCTGATAAAATTGTAATGCCACCACTCCATCATTTCTTATGGCACAGTAAACATTGAACTGCCGATTTTTCTGAAAGTTTCGCTCTCTGAACATAATGGGGATTTGAGTCACTCCGATAATGCTAATTGTGTCTATTAAAAAGTCCATTTTTGGTAAATTTTGCTTCATCTGTCCATATAATATTTCCTAAATAAGAATCGTCACTCTCAGAGCTTATTAGAATAAACTCACAAAAATTCTGTCTTCTTACGAAATCTGTTTCCTTTAACTCTTGGACCATATGGAACAGAAACGGATGAAACTTATGTTTTAATAAGATTCTGTGAATTGAAACCTTGCAAAGTCCCGATTCCAGAGCAGCTTTTCTTAATGACATCCTTGGAAATGCATGAAAATATCCCAGAATGACTATTTCTATATTTACGTCATCAACAATAGGCAATTCTTCTTTGAATTTTTTCCTTGACAGAGTCATAATTTTTAAAATTTTCCAGTATGCGTTCTACAGTGTTTGGTGACGGTTTCTCTTTTTCTGGATATTGAGTAGCAAATGTGCTGCAAGTTCTTGATGTACTTACCTAATTACTTACATTCTCCATAAATAATAAACAAATTTAAAAAGTCTTGTGGGATTTATTTGAACGTGCCAGCATTTTTTAACATAAGATAATGTGATTATGATTGAACTGTGTACACGTACTACTCAATGAGGAATAAAGTTGTGAATTTTCGAAAAAAATTGAAAAAAGAAAATTAAGATTTAAGGGAATGAAATAAAAAAAATATCACACGATTTACACGAAGTACAACTTTATTCCTCATTACATGAGATAATGACTGATTGTTTCTAATCATGGCTATTGTGATGAAATGATTACAACAATTCATGAATTTCTAATAAAATCACAAATATTTCGAAAAGTTGTAACCTTAACCCCCACAATGCTGATATCAGAAAAAAGGGAACTTAATTTTACACAACTTGACGTAAAAAATGCAGGGTGTTCCATTTGATCTAAACAAGTTTTCGCGGTTTTAAGTTGACGAAATGTAACGCGAAAAACGGAACACTTGGTATGATATTATTGAATTAATTTCAGTTGTAGAACGTAGTTCTTCTTGTGTTCTTTTCATGTGACAAGAAACAATGAGTATACTTTACAGGAAGAAAGTTATACCGGTTCTTGTAAACCGTTGCACCTGTCAAATTTTCTATGAAATGTCAAATATCTTAGAAACGGCTAGATTGAGGCATAGGTTATTCTTCATATTTTCGACTCAAATTTTAATGTTCCTTTCGAAAACCCTAAAATATATAGGGTGTTTCTTTTGGAATAAGCAAGTTGGTATCGACTTCATGTGTAAGCGGAAATGCCAGATGCTTGTAATTATTTTGGTTGGATTGGCCACACCAACATTAGTAATCATCTAAATTTTCAAAATTTTCTGATCTGTACATTGTTCTATATCGATCGATTCTGTTCCCGGTGTGACACCCTGTATATATATAAATATATATATATATATATATATATATATATATATATATATATATATATATATATATATATATATATATATATATATATATATTTATAAAATGTATATATATATATATATATATATATATATTATATATACATATATATATATATATATATATATATATATATATATATATATATATATATATATATATATATATATATATATTATATAAATTATATTAATATATATATTATATATATTTATATATATATATATATATATTATATATATATAATATATATATATATATATATATATTTATATATATATATATATATATATATATATATATATATATATATATATATATATATATATATATATATATATATATATATATATATATATACAGGGTGTCCCACCGGGAACTGCATCGATAGATATATGGAAAACTAAACATAGGAAATATCTGAAAATTAGGCTGTGAACTAATGTCGATGGGGGACATCCGGCTAAAATATTTTCAAGGTGATGGCACTTCCGGTTATACCGGAAGTAGGTTTCAGCTTGCTTATTTCAAATGGGACACTCTGTATATTGAATGTCAAAATACCATTCATCTTACGCTAAAACAGAACCACCTCTATTAGGAAATTTATCCTTATTGGGCAGTTATACCGTTTTTTCTTGAAGAAAAATATGATTATTACTCGATCTGCATACGTAATTTTTGACAAATAAATTCAAATATTTCCGAAACAGTTGAAGATAGGTATAGGACATTATAAATAAAATCTATCTAGAATTTTGTGAAGAATCCAAAAATTTAATAATATACAGAGTGTCTCATTTGAAATAAGCAAGCTGATACCTACTTTCGGTATAACCGGAAGTGCCATTATCTTGAAAATATTTTAGCCGGATGTCCCCCATTGACATTAGTACACAGCCAAATTTTCAGATATTTCCTATGTTTAGTTTTCCATATATCCATCGATGCATTTCCTGGTGGGACACCCTGTATATATATATATATATATATATATATATATATATATATATATATATATATATATATATATATATTCTTGATAAAAAATGTGAACTAAAATTTTTGCCGATGTTATTCGAGCTTAAATTTTCTGTAGGGGACTAATTTAATTTCAATTGCTTTGTTGGTTTAGTTTTCTTGTTAATTTCAAAAATTTTAAATATGTGCTTGCAAAACCCTAAAACTTCGATTGTTTCATTTCTTAATATTTCTTTTTACAAAAGTAATTTTTTTGAGAAAAAAGTTAGTTATACAAAGAAAGTTGTGAGGACCTTTTCTATGCACGATCTGTCAGGCTACATTTTTTGTTCGACAAAATTTTTCGTATCTTCAACGGTTACTGATATAAATAGGAAAACATGTTTTCGATGGCGGCCATTTTGTTTTTGGCCCGCAGCGCCCAAACGCACCATTTTTGAGAGTGCCACCATCAAAATTATGTTTCTACATGGTTAAACGAAGAGATTAAGACTACTTCCACACTTGCATACTGAAGGAGCACACGGGAGCCTATATTTGTACATTTGAAAGGGGACTAACTGGTGTAGGTGATGCTGCTCGAAATAATTTAGCCGGCGTGGTCAGGTGCTATGGCCTATGAGATCACCTGACTTGAATTATTTGGATTATTTTCAGCAACTGAAACAACGCAGTTGACGCAGTGGAAATGAGTAATCGAGAAAAATTGACGAAACGAATTATTAATGCAGTCAATTCCACTCAAAATAGGCAAAACATGCAATTAGTATACGATTCCCTTATTTTGGGCTGCCAAGCCTGTATCGACGCTAATGGTGGCATTTTTGAAGATTTGATTCAATTAGTTTTGAGTTTTCATATAATGTATTCAAGTTAATAATTGATGGCATGCAGAAAATGTCAAGTGGAGTATCTCAAAAACTAAGCAATATGCAAAAATTCTGTTCATTATATCAGCCTGTATACGTTCCTTTATCTTTCGCTCCCTGTTTTGAATCACCCATAAATATATATATATATATATATATATATATATATATATATATATATATATATATATTTATATATATATATATTTATATTATATATATATATTATATATAAATATATATATATATATATATATATATATATAATATATATATATATAATATATATATATATATATATATATATATATATATATATATATATATATATATATATTTACATGGGATGGACCTTCAGCCATTCTAAAGAAGATGACGCAAGATTGCATCATGCGCATCACGCCTATGCCGACTCAGCAGTGGTACCGAGTTTATATAAGACCATGTAGAGGCATTAGAATTTAAGTTTACTAGCATAATTGTATCTTATAAGTTGTAGAAATAAAGATTGTTTTTAAAAAGAATTTCAGTGTTCACAAAAACATAAATGGCGACGAGGATGGGATATTCTTATTAGTGCGGCGATTAAGTCCTAAAACACGTGAAATATTATCGGTGATATTTGGGCAACCAAACTAAGTGAATTTCAATTCTTGGAAGAATATCCGAACAGAACACATAAGCTTGCTCTGCATACACAGCGGTGCGAACAGAAAAAGAAGTACTACCCCGTATCTTAGCAACCACCCACTGAGGAGAAATTCGAACACGCAGCATATTGAGGCCTAGCAAACCCGATCCTGTCTGGAGCAATCTAGCAACTGTAAGTACAAGTGCTAAACTTCCTAGTTTTTCAAAGTTCCCTAGTTACCCAGAACATAGACTCCCTACACCCAAAGGTGATAGCAGGTCACACAAAAAACGAAACAAAACAAACAAACAGGCAAACAAGGCAAAGCAAAATTGATCCTTTAGCAAAAGCATTTTCCACTTTAGAATTAGAAAAGAAAAGGAAATCAAAAATGACAACGCCACAAGCCGCAACAGGTGTAAATCCAATAGATTTAGCATCAAAATTTGGAGCTCTCTTACCACAATTTGATGGAGATTGCAAAAAGTTGAATTCATTCATTAAGAGTTGTCAGCAATTCTTAGCGCAATTTGAATCAGGTGATAATATTGTCAAAACATATTGTTTAGCAATTATCAGAAACAAATTGACCCACAAAGCTGCAGATGAATTATATTCATCTGACATACCAGATAATTGGAATTCTTTAAAAGATTTTCTAATCACGAAATTCGGAGACAGAGTAAACCTTGACGTACTTAAGAACGAATTACAATTTTTAAGAAAATTATATAATGAAACCATATTCAATTTTATTGATAGGATTAAAACCTACAAAATACGCATTAATTACAGAATAGACTCTGAAGTAACATTAGACCCACATCTCAAGTTATTACACAAACAATTAGTCGACGGACTAGCTAAAAATGTTTTAATGAATAATATTCCCATAGACTTACAAACTTCTATGTTGACCACAAATAATCTTAATTTTGACTTAGCTGTTCAAATGGTAGAAAATTATACCATACAGAAAGATCAATTAGATATGATCAGTCACCAATGTAAAAATCAAAGTAATATTCAAGCTCAGAATAATACTAGAGTTTTTAATAGAAATTTTCCTTCACAACCAGTAAATATCGTAAGAAAAGAAAATTTACCACAAACAAAATTTTACACAAATAAACAAACATTTGGAAATACTCCAAATCAACATAATGTTTTTAGACCACGAAACGAAAAACCATCATATCAACCAACCCCGATGTCCACACAGACACATAGAAACTACCCAGAAAAACGAGAATTTGCCATGTCATCCCAAACTAACCAAAACCCAAATGCAAGAATGAAAAAATCACATAATTATTTTCAATCTAGTAGACATCCACCAAATTTCGTATCGGAAGAATTAACTAATATTCAAGACATACATCAGGTAGATGAAACGCCAGAATTTTCAGATGACGAGACTAACGAAATTTATGAACAATCAGATAATGAACAAAATTACGTTGAACTAAATAGCATTAATAATAAATTAACAAATTTACCCTATATAATGTTACAAAATCCCAAACGCAAAATCTTAATTGATAGCGGTTGTTCAGTCTGTCTTATAGATCCAAAAATAGCATATGAATATTTTCCAAACAAAATTTATTCAGAAGACACATGTCTCAATACAGTACATGGTTCAGACACCAGTAATGAAAAAGTAAGCATACCTTTAAATGATTTCGGAATAGATAAAGAACATCCCTTTGTTTTATACAAATTCCATACATTGTATGACGGATTAATAGGAGCTGAATTTTTAAAAGAACATGATTTTATTATTGATTTAAAGAAACGTCTTTTGATAGGAGAACAATGCCGACATCCTATATATTTTCAAAAAGTAAATGAATATCCGATAGATTTAAAACCTAAAATACGTAATCAATTAATAGAATTCAAAAAAGGTAATAATAATAATGCAGATGCTTTATCACGTATTAGAATCCAAGAAAATGAACTAAATATGATAGATGACGACATTTATTCTATAATACCTCAAGTTGACGGTGAAGACTTAGAAAACAATAAAAAGCAATTAGAAGAATTCGAAAAATTAACCTCGGATGAAAATCAATCAGAAAGTGACACGAATGAAGCGGATACACCAACAATTCATAGTAACCAAGAAAATCCAATTTTAGAGATCCCTTATACAGAGCGTTCTTTAAACTGCGCCAGTAATCAAATTATTTTCACGCCAACCACAAAACAATATTATACTATAAGGAGCAAACCGTTCAATAATCGAACACGATATACCGTAGTAACTTCAAACGGAGACGACTTTATTAAATTCATTAAAGAATATTTAAAGCCACGAACGAAGTATTGTATTCATTTTAAACATCAAAATTTAGAAAAAGCATTTATTCAAGTATTACAAACAAATTTCAAAGCGAAAAGTTTTAATTTGAAGATAACTAACACATTTTTGGAAGACGTGTACGAAGAAGCTAAACAGCAAGAAAAATTAGAATTATATCATGTTTCTAAATCAGGACATAGAGGAATAAATGAAAACGTTCAAGCGATCAAGAAAAAATTTTATTGGCCAAAATTAGAAGAGTCAGTACAACATTATATTAATTCATGCGAAATTTGCCAAATTAATAAATATGAGCGTACCCCTAACAAGTTAATATTAAAAAATAATCCTATAGGTAAAAAACCATTTGCACATCTTTACATGGATACCTTCACATTTGAAAAATGTACATGTTTGACCGTGATTGATTCATTTTCTAAATTCGCTCAATGCTATCCATTAATTCATAAAACAGCAATTGAAATCATGAATAAATTAATACATTTCATGAGTGACCATGAAATACCCGAAAAAATAACATGCGACAACGGAACCGAATTCAAAAATAAAATTTTGCAAGAATTCGCGGAAACCCATAAAATTTCAATGCATTATATTACAAACTATAATCCAAATTCGAACGCCTTAATTGAAAGATTCCATTCAACTCTCATCGAACAATTACGTTGTTTATCGAAAGAAAAATTACCCTTGACAATGAGAATAACACGAGCTATTTTATCGTATAATAATTCTATTCATTCATCTTTAAATTATACGCCTATGCAAATAATCAAAGGAGATTTGCATTACTCTTTACCATTAGAGAAGACGCGAGAAGAAAATATTGCGGACTTCGTAAAAGATTATCAGCAAAACATGTTAGAGATAACCCAACTCGTAACTAACTCGAAAGACAAAGCTATCAAACGTAATCAGAAACTTAACATGAATAGAGAACCCGATAAGCACATTGACGAAGATAAAAGTGTTTATTTGAAATTACCAACACAATCTAAAATGGATCCTTTGTTTAGGAAGACGCCAATTAATATAATAAGCGACATCAAAGTTACAAACCCGCAAACTAAGCATATGTATCACAAATCGAGAATAAAGCAACGCAAATGCTAATCTTTAATTATTATTTCAGACAACAATGTTGAAGTGGATAATCGTACTTTACCTACCATATCTATTATCTCTAGAAGTAAATGAAGTGAGACACAACTTGATACCAATACATCTAGGAAAGACTTACGTTACGACGCACGCTAGACATTTAATATTTCATTATGATATTTCAAGAATCCCAGAATTATTACAATTGCAAAATGATTCGTTTACTCAAATAAATAATGATGGAATAACCGCGGCTGTCAAACTCTATAATAAATTAGTATTGAGAGCCATTAAGAGAAATAACGACACTTATAATAGTGTGATATATCAAAATAGGTATAAAAGAGGACTTATAAATATGGGCGGAACAATTTCCAAATTTCTATTCGGCACGTTAGATGCGGACGATGAAGAAACATATCAAAATTATTTTAAAGCTTTACAAACAAATGAAAAAATTATTCAAATTAATCAAAACAAAGTATTGCACATTGTAAGCAACATGCAGAAACGGTATGTTGACACAATAAATCACCTAATAGAAAAAATGCAAGAGTCAATAAAAAATAACCACAAACTTATAAGTTTGCATTTAATTATTCTGCAATCACAAGAAATCGAAATGATTTTAACAAAATTAGAAAACGCTATTAGTTTTGGAAGACTTCATCTTCTACATGAAAACATAATTCCATTACGTAATTTCACACAAATATTAGAAAAAAGTAATTGGAAACCTTTCAAGCACATGACTGATTACTATACAGTCTGTCCTACCAAAGTTATAATCAAAAATGATCAGATAATATTTTTAGTATCTGTGCCAATAATTGAATTCACAGAATATGACCTCTATCATTTACACAATCTACCATTCCAAAATACCTATATTCCATTAATACAACCTTATGCACTTGTATTTAACGAAACCATGAAATGGGAAACACAAGAAGTATACCCTATAGAAGATTTCTTTATTACGAAACAAGAAGACTTGAAGCCCAGTACCAAATGTCTTGAATTACTAATGAAGAATTTAGCAGAAAATTGCACACGAATGCAGATCACAATGCTTCCAGATTTATACCAGTTAGAGGATAACTCCATAATTAGTCAAAATAACACATGGATCTTCGAACATTGTGAAGAAGCTACAAGAAGAATTAAAGTACCATTATTAAGCAGAGTGAAAAGTTCCTGCATGATATCCAATAAAATGAAAATCATTTATCCCAAGATGACCATCGAACTCAAACAGAGCATCGACCTACAACCAATCGATTTTCCACTTATTAAGGAAAATAAAGAAAACAAAATGAAGGAAGAAGAAATTCCACCATTAGAAGACCTATACCAATGGGCACCCCATCCAACGACGATAGCACTATCTACAGTGATGTTGCTACTAATATGTACTGTTGCATTTATTGCAGTACTCCTATATGTATTTAAGAAGTATTTATTACCTTCTAAGAAATTTATTATACCCTCAGCCACGGTTACTGAAAAAGGGGAGGATTTACATGGGATGGACCTTCAGCCATTCTAAAGAAGATGACGCAAGATTGCATCATGCGCATCACGCCTATGCCGACTCAGCAGTGGTACCGAGTTTATATAAGACCATGTAGAGGCATTAGAATTTAAGTTTACTAGCATAATTGTATCTTATAAGTTGTAGAAATAAAGATTGTTTTTAAAAAGAATTTCAGTGTTCACAAAAACATAAATATATATATATATATATATATATATATATATATATATATATATATATATATATATATATATATATATATATATATATATATATATATATATATATATATATATATATATATATAAACATAATATATATACCGGGTGTCCACGGAAGGTGGCTCGCCCCTATAACTTTTTTGTTTACGAAGATAATGAAATGAAATTTAGAGGATATGTTGAATACATGAAATTGTATTTTTTGACAAGTAACTCATTTTCATGCAACTTCCGGTTTCACCGGAAGTGACATAAACTAATGCGACACCTGTTATATTTTCTGTTTTTTTGTCTTCATATAACAATTGAAAGACAACCATGTATCATTCGTTACTTCTTGTAACATTTGTTTCATTTGTTTTTTCGAAAGAAATATTTATTCAAGAGGGCTATAGATGCGTTTACTTCCCTGGGACGTAGATTTGTGGGCGTGGCTTCGAACTTTTGTTGTTGTTGTGTTGGTCAGGCTACTCGATGATTTCAAATGTTATTTTAATATCAATAAGATTCTTCATTTGAAGAAAGTTCTAAGGTTATGGGATTTCAGGTTTTTATTGAAAGTTCTCTTTCAACCTAATACCTAGAGTGCGGTATCAAATTAATCGTTATGAAGTTATCTTTTTTTTTTAACCCGACGAGCCACCATGTTGCCACTTGAACAAAAATAGTAATAATAGTTTTAAAATTGAAAGTCACTTGTATTTTAAAAAAAAATTTTAGGACCGATATTAGTTATTTGAACACATCCATAGCCCTCTAGAATAAAAATTTATTTAGAAAAAAAATTAAAAAAAGGTTACAAAAAGTAACAAATGATACATGGTTGTATAATAAATATCATATGGAAACAAAGAAACTTGAAATATACCAGGTGTCTCATTTGAAAATCTGAAGTTTATGTCATTTCCGGTGAAACCGGAAGTTGCATGAAGTTGAGTTACTTGTCAAAAAATGCAGTTTTATGCTTTAAACAGATCTTCTAAATTTCATTCCATTATCTTCGAAAATATAATATATATATATATATATATATATATATATATAAATATTTATATATATATATATATATATATATATATATATATATATATATATATATATATATATATATATATATATATATATATATATATATATATATATATATATATATATATATATATATATATATATATATATATATATATATATATATATATAGAAGAAGGGTAGTCTTTGCTGACTAGTTAGGATGCAATTAGGATAATAATATTTGGGTATAGCAGCGAGCAAAACGTGTATTCTTATAACACTATATTTCCGATATTTCGACAGTGATTATTGTCATCTTCAGGGGAGTGTGTCTTTGAGAATGATTGCAAAAGATGTAAAGATCGAGATACAGCATTATTGATTTCTATAAAACATTATTGATCGAGAAACACACAATGTGATGTCAACTAACATTATAAGTTAAATGGTCACAATAAAATAAAACAAACCACAATTAATTTAGAGGAAATAAATATCAGTTAAGTTGAGAAATAAATATCAGTTAAGAGACGCGACCAGCCATCTTGATCAAGAAAGTAGACATAGAACAGCATCAAACTTGGTTTGATGCTGATGATGTTTATTTCCTCTAAATTAATTGTGGTTTGTTTTATTTTATTGTGACCATTCAACTTATAATGTAAGTTGACATCACTTTTTGTGTTTCTCGATCAATAATGTTTTATAGAAATCAATAATGCTGTATCTCGAACTTTACGTCTTTTGCAATCATTCTCAAAGACACAATTCCCTGAAGATGACAATAATCATTGTCGAAATATCGGAAATATAGTGTTACAAGAGTACACGTTTTTCTTGCTGCTATACCCAAATATTTTTATCCTAATTGTATATATATATATATATATATATATATATATATATATATATATATATAAATATATATATATATATATATATATATATATATATATTTAGCGCCACCAGTCGGAAACAAATGAACCACATCTTACAGATTTGCTGTTTCATAATTATATGCCATTAAGTCACTAGAAGGAAAATATAAGACCGTTGGCAATATTTGGTTGGTTATCACTTTCGATGGATGGATGATACTGATGAGCACCAAATAAGGGCGAAACAGACTGTCTATCATTTCCGTTGATTGCGATAAACAACTTAATGTTTCTAACATACACCGTCCAAGGTATATGGAGGCATTTCGATGTTTCGTGAACTCGTATAACCAGCTCCGCTAGGAGGTTTGTTTGATTAGTTCCAAATAAATGTCCTAGTTTACTTGATTATATATATTGTAACGTTATGAAATACCGTCCACTGGCTAAACCAAATTCTAGCCGTGATCAGTCAATAAAGAAGATTCTGTGATTTCTAGCGTCACTTCAAATAGTAGAAGGGATAAGTTGTCAAATTCGGGACGCTAACTAAACCATCTGCTTTTTCAACTAGAGAGTTCGAGTTAATAGCACGTTAACACGTCGTAAGAATTATAATATAAAATCTCACTTTATAGTAATCCCGAAGTTGATAAATTTTTGCTAAATATCTTTGCGCTAGGAAGCGGTAAGTGTTTCTATATATTGATTAATGACATTGAGTAAATAATTTCGATAACATTTCTGAACTTGTAGTTTAATTTTCATTTTTATTTTCAATATTCGTAATGGTCTCCGAAGTTTATGTTCTGGAACAGTTGAACAATTTTTTTTTATATATTCACGTTAATTACCTTCAGACAAAATTTTCTCAGTTCAAATTTTCTTTTTTAACCTTGTTTTTTTTGCTTGTTGCATTGACGAAAGTTTGTGTTGTGTTTTTTTTGCGCGAAAAAAAACACTTTCCTTATCTCTTAGTTTTTTTATTTGATTCAAAGAACGTAGTATCGTTTGTAGATAAGATTAAGAAGGATAGGAATCTACGCAGCAAACAAAATTATTGAAAGTTAATTGAACTGAAATTCGATAATGTGAATTTTAGCAAAACTGCAGGAGTCGTAATTTCAAGAAAACTGCAGGAGTCTGAATTTCAAAAAAACATCAGGAGTCCTAATTCCAAAAACATCAGGAGTTTCGAAGAATTTCAAAAAACTGAAGGAGTCTGAGTGTCCAAAAAACTGCAGGAGTCGTAATTTCAAGAAAACTGCAGGAGTCTGAATTTCAAAGAAACATCAGGATTCCTAATTCCAAAAACATCAGGAGTTTCGAAGAATTTCAAAAAACTGCAGGAGTCTGAATTTCAAAAAAACATCAGGAGTCCTAATTCCAAAAACATCAGGAGTTTCGAAGAATTTCAAAAACTGAAGGAGTCTGAGTTTCCAAAAAACTGCAGGAGTTGTAATTTCAAGAAAACTGCAGGAGTTGGAATTTCAAAAACTGCAGGAGCCCTAATTCCAAAAAACTGAAGGAGTCTGGATTGAAGATCATCAAAAAAAAAAAAAACAGATCAGTATACTGAAAAGAGCGAAATAAAATTAACTTTCTTCATTTTACCATTTCAATTTAATTGTATTTCACTTGTAATCTTTGAAACAAATTTTACGAATAACTAATAGATATTTTAGTAAAGTTTTTTCGTCTCATTGTTTCGTGTGAATGAATCAGGTGAAGTGTAACCGAATTTCCCTAAATATTTGAACTAGTCGTAGCATTTAATTTTTGAAAAATATCCAAAATTCATTTGTATTGTTTCATAAGAGGAGTTCACGTTACAATATATATATATATATATATATATATATATATATATATATATATATATATATATATATATATATATATATATATATATATATATATATATATATATGTATATATATATATATATATATATATTTATTCGAATAGTTGTTGCCTGTGATCTACTTTTAAACTCTTGATAATTATTAGCAATAACATCATAGTGGAACGTCAATTTTTTGTTAAAATCGAGTTTTTCAAGATTCAACCAGCCTGTTATTGCTAATAATTATCAAGAGTTTATATATATATATATATATATATATATATATATATATATATATATATATATATATGTATATATATTTATATAGGTATATATATATATATATATATATATATATATATATATATATATATATATATATATATATATATATATATATATATATATATACATATATATATATATATATATATATATATATATATATATATATATATATATATATATATATATATATATATATATATATATATATATATAAATATATATATATATATATATATATATATATATATATATATATATATATATATATATATATATATATATATATATATATATATATATATATATATATATATATACCATTAATTTGTGTCTAAAAGAATTACAGCAAGCGTAAAAATGGTGATAGTGCGCAACTCTTTTGAACAAAAAATAATATATGAAACACTTGAGTTCATATCTGAAGTCAAATGTCACCTATCATTTTTTTAGTATGAAAACTCTAGCTATGTTTGTTAGACCAGCAATAAAATTGAATTTCATGTATATACACGAAACAGAACTATGTCGCTCATAATCTCGTTCTCGATGTTATGATTATGATCTATTTAGTTAAATGAAAGTGCGTAATATACTGAAAGAATTTAGGAAAATAAGTGTTGACTTGGTAGACTGTAATTTGTGAGTGTTGAATTCAATTAATGCTTTTAATAATTATTGATGTTAATATGTAATTCGCACTGATCTTCAACAGCTATGTTTAATCAATATTATTTTCATTAGTATTACCATAATATCAGTGAGAAATGAAAAAACCATAAATAAGATAAAGTTTCAAGGCATTCAGTATAAATAAACACACTAATTTAAAATCTGTTTATTTTCTAAACCTAAGTGATTTCACATGAAAACATTGGAGTTAACTTAAACTATCCAATGAGACTAGAATTAAATGACTAGAGAAAATATTCTTTTTATCTTTTTCATATTTTTAGTATGTTCTCAAAGGCGGCACTGCATATCTGTTGAACATATCGTCCCACCAATGAATGTAGGTACTTGTCATCACTAAAACTGTCTTTTAGTGTCAATGTCTCATTTATTTCTAGATATTTTATTTTATTTTTCTGAGACACCATTGGCCATAATAAACTATTCAATAGCTTTTCTTTCCTTGGAGTTGGATTACTGAAAATTAAATCATGATTTACTCACACACATATACCTGTATATATATATATATATATATATATATATATATATATATATATATATATATATATATATATATATATATATATATATATATATATACATATCTATATATATATATATATATATATATATATATATATATATATATATATATATATATATATATATAAAAATATATAAAAGGAAACACACGTGTTTCATTCCTCCCTGAAGTATGTGTCAGGGAGGCGGGCAGCTTGAGTTTGGGATTAACTCCTTCGGCCAGATCAGAAGATACACTTGTATGTACAAGTGCATTGAAGATAGGTGAGACAGGATATTTATGAAACAAAGGAAATGTGGGTAATACTGGCCCAGCATTCGCCTTATGCATAAGTTTGCAAGCAGTGACTCACACATGAGGAAACCTCTGAACAAACTCATGGCAGACCAGTCGGCCCCGGGGTTTGAACCCCCAAATACTAGCCAGCGTACGCTAAGTACATGACTAACTGGCTGGGTATTATATATATATATATATATATATATATATATATATATATATATATATATATATATATATATATATATATATATATATATATATATATATATATATATATATATATATTTATATATATATATTTATTTATATATATATATATATTTATATATATATATATATATATATATATATAGCTAGTATTTGGGAGGTCTCGGGTTCAAACCCCGGGGCCGGGGTTATTAATTAATATATATATATATATATATATATATATATATATATATATATATATATATATATATATATATATATATATATATATATATATATATATATATATATATATATATATATATATATATATATATATATATATATATATATATATATATATACAGGTATATGTGTGTGAGTAAATCATGATTTAATTTTCAGTAATCCAACTACAAGGAAAGAAAAGCCATTGAATAGTTTATTATGGCCAATGGTGTCTCAGAAAAATAAAATAAAATATCTAGAAATAAATGAGACATTGACACTAAAAGATAGTTTTAGTGAAGACAAGTACCTACATTCATTGGTGGGACGATATGTTCAACAGATATGCAGTGCCGCCTTTGAGAACATACTGAAAATATGAAAAAGATAAAAAGAATACTTTCTCTAGTCATTTAATTCTAGTCTCATTGGATAGTTTAAGTTAACTCCAATGTTTTCATGTGAAATCACTTAGGTTTAGAAAATAAACAGATTTTAAATTAGTGTGTTTATTCATACTGAATGCCTTGAAACTTTATCTCATTTATAGTTTTTTCATTTCTCACTGATATTATGGTAATACTAATGAAAATAATATTGATTAAACATAGCTGTTGAAGATCAGTGCGAATTACATATTAACATCAATAATTATTAAAAGCATTAATTGAATTCAACACTCACAAATTACAGTCTACCAAGTCAACACTTATTTTTCTAAATTCTTTCAGTCTATTACGCATTTTCATTTAACTAAATAGATCATAATCATAGCATCGAGAACGAGATTATGAGCGACATAGTTCTGTTTCGTGTATATACATGAAATTCAATTTTATTGCTGGTCTAACAAACATAGCTAGAGTTTTCATACTAAAAAAATGATAGGTGACATTTGACTTCAGATATGAACTCAAGTGTTTCATAAATTATTTTTTGTTCAAAAGAGTTGCGCACTATCACCATTTCTACGCTTGCTGTAATTCTTTTAGACACAAATGAATGGTACATATATATATATATATATATATATATATATATATATATATATATATATATATATATATATATATATATATATATATATATAAATAATATAAATATATATATATGTATATATATATATATATATAATATATATATATATACATATATATATATATATATATATATATATATATATATATATATATATATATATATATATATATATATATATATATATATATATATATATATATATATATATATATATATATATATATATATATACATGAAAAACTTGGTTCTCGGGATGAACCGCGTAAAAGATTTGAAAAATCTCGACGTTTCGGCTCCTTTTTGCGAAGCCATCTTCAGGAGAATTAGAAGGGATTCTCTTCTAATTCTCCTGAAGATGGCTTCGCAAAAGGAGCCGAAACGTCGAGATTTTTCAAATCTTTTACGCGGTTCATCCCGAGAACCAAGTTTTTTCAAATACTTTCGACCGCGGAAATCTTTCTGAACAAATATATATATATATATATATATATATATATAAATATATATATATATATATATATATATATATATATATAAGTAGTTAATACTACAGGGATTCTAACTCACAATGGCGGCCATCGAGGTGGGGGGACCTTTCCGTCTACGTCAAATCGATATTCAAGATGGATGCTATGACGTCATGGGGCCTGGGGGCGCTCTGTCATCTAATATAGGGGCTCCTTCTCCTCGATCCTGGCCTGGGGGGCCCTGGCTCAAGATGGATGCTATGACGTCATGGGGCCTGGGGGCCCTCTGTCATCTAAGATGGGGCTCCTTCTCCTCGATCCTGGCCTGGGGGGCCTGACTTGGGACCCCTGACTATCTCTCTCTCTCTCATGGGAGTCCTCTCACTCCTTCTCATCGATCCTAGCCCTAGCTGAAATATTAATAAATGAAAAAAGCTGTGTCGGTGTCTGGGATTCGAACCGCAGAATTACTACACCAGAGTCTAGTACTCAGACCGGTCGTCCA
>JARQZK010003049.1:0-5000 GCA_030704885.1 Cynegetis impunctata | reverse complement strand
CTCTCAAATTAGAACTTCTTCAATCAATCAATCAAAACGGATAGACCCATTTCAATCCCGTTCAGACGTTGGGAGTTGCATGAACTACCAGTTCTTACACAAGGTTCCACTAAGGAAGTATGGAACGTGAAAACTGGATCAATTATCGAATGTCCTCGATAAATAATTTGTTGCTTCCATAGAAACAGAAAAGACAATGATATTAAAGATCCAAATTATCTAGATAACATTGACGTATCAGATGTGAGACTACTTTTTAACGGTGAATATATACCCCAAGAAAACCTGAATTTAGATTTCGAAAGGAACGATTTCGCCGAAGCTCATCATAACTATTCGGAATTTTCATCAAGTTATATGAATGAGTAGAAGGCCGCTCTACTCGATTATGCGCAATTCAAGTCACGGGCTATATTTGTAATCGACTGCTCTAGACGTGATGAAAGCTTCAAATCTTCTACCGTGGATGTTAAATTGGAAATTCACGCTAGAAATGGATTTCCAGCATCTACAAGAGCATACTGTATAATAATACATGATTGTGTCATCGAATATCTCCCCCTAAGTGAAACTGTAAAGAAGGTGACACCTTTCTAATCAGTTGAAGATCATACTCTGAAGATGAAGGTCGTAACGTTAGATATCCAAGGATTCGTCATTGCTGAAGAATTTTGTCTGAAAGAGCTAGCTATAAATAATGAAAATCAAGTCGCTCATTTCATATTCAAACCTCCACACTTACCCTAAAAGATAAGAAACAAATCAGATACTTGGAACGATATCATCATGGTCTGAGGTATTCAGAGGGGAATATATTGTACGAAGAAATAGATGCTATTTTCAAAAAGCTACTAACCAATGTAGATATCGTATATGTGAAGGGAAAACAAAAATACGATTTTCTATTGAATAAATTAAATTTTATTGGTCTGACGCTTCTAATAAGAAATGTAGGAAATTATGGTTGGACCCCACCAAAGTTTCAATTGAAACGACCTCTGTGCATGCAGCATGGTAGTGGGGAGCGCATGTGCAGTATGACAAATTCCAAAGATTTGTTTGAATGGGTTTGGAACTTTATACCGAAATAGAACACCATACAGACATGTCTGCTATAGATCTACATTCAGAAAATATAAAAATACTGAAGAAGAAAATTGGTGCTTATGAGACTAAGAAGAAGATGTTTGATTCATTCAAACGAATGTCCTTGGATCCCTGGTTCGATGTTTTTCATAATAAAAATAGATTCAGTAAACTGAAATGTAAACCTAGAAGATGTGTCCCAATAAAAAATGTGTGAAGAATTATTGTTTTATTTATTTATAACCACTTCCATCAAATAATATTCAGTATACGTAGAGCATTAACAGAGTAAAGATGTCTGAAAAGTCACTCTATGAAATAATAGTGAAATATATATTCATATCAACATATCTGCTTATATCTATATTCGTTCTTGTTTTAATCAGATGTTTCTATAATGTAAAAATAACTTCTCTACCTAAAAAATATATATTTTACGATAATCATGTGAAGTGTACGGGGTGTGGTTTAACCATATATTGCTTAGATAAACCTCTACAAACTCAATGCAACATTTTAGAAGATGAACGACGTTGGAATAAAATTGATGGAAAAATATATTGTTGTCCATTGAAATGTATTGGGAGAGGCCTAGATGAAGACTATGTTGATGGAATAGCTTGCTCAAAATGCGAATCCTTCGGATCTTGTAGATGTGAATGTATTATTTATCAATATTTAAGGAAACACAAAAGTGAATTGTTTTTGAAATAATTATATATATTTATATAGAGATTGTTTTTTATTTACACTAGTATCAAGATGTCTGTCATACAACAAACAACTAAGCTACCGATTGATAATTTAGATATTTTCGAGGATCAGATTGCTAAAAGACATGGTGATTTATGCCCAAACAGTTGTAGATTTCTTATAGTTGGTCCTAGTGGGTCAGGAAAATCCAATGCTCTACTAAGTTTACTTTTCAATCCGAACGGACTTAGATTTGAAAACGTTTATATTTTCTCGAAAAGTCTCTATCAGCCCAAGTATCGCTTATTGGAGCAAGTTCTCAAGAGTATACCCGATATTGGATATTATCCATACAAGGAAAGTGATGAGATCATTGACCCTTGTGAAGCACGTGAAAATTCAATCTTCATTTTCGATGATATAATGGGTGACAGGCAGAATAAAATTAAGGATTATTATTCTATGGGTCGACATAAGTCCATTGACGTAGCATTTCTATGCCAAACCTACGTTTCTATGAAGAAACATCTAACACGTGACAACGGAAACATAATAGTCCTTTTCAAACAGGATGATATTAACTTACGTCACGTTTATGATGAACATGTTAGCCCAGATAGGACGTATGGTGAATTCAAGGAATTATGCTCTCTGTATTGGAACGCAGATAAATATGGGTTTATAGTTATAGTGAAGGATTTCAACTTGAACAAAGGACGTTATCGAATGGGCTTTGATAAATTTATAAAAGTAAAATCATAATAGATTAGTGTTCAGTTGACTTTCAGCATCATGACTCCCAAGAACTTGTCTAAGGAGCACCAACGTAAACTTAAGATTCAATAGCTTGTTAGAGATGTAAGGAAAAAATATGCTTCCTTCAAGATGGGACGATCTGAGGAGGATAAAACGATTCAACGAATATTTTTTCCAATAACTGAACGTCTTGAACGAATAGAGGATAAGCAAGTGGCTTCAATACTCCAACGTGCAACTATTCAACCTCCAACGACTGGGTTGAAAACTACCCCGTTTTTCAACAAGTATGCGTTACAACAATTACGATTTCCATCGACACCGTTATCGAGTGGATCCCAACGAGTGTTTTCCCCAACGACTCCGTTCCAATCGACTCCCGTAGGATCCCAACGATTGGGTCCCCGAACGACTCCGTTCCAATCGGCTCCGTTTCAATCGGCTCCGTTCCAATCGGCTCCGTTCCAATCGGCTCCGTTCCAATCGGCTCCGTTCCAATCGGCTCCGTTCCAATCGGCTCCGTTCCAATCGGCTCTTCATGTAGGTACAGGAAATTGAAATTATATGATATATATATATATAGGAATGGGGGGCTCCCAGGTGTCTTCATGGGGTCACAGGAGGTCCCCCATGGAGCCACAGGTCCCCCAGGAGTCTTCATGTGTGTTCAGTAGATTGAAATTATAAGATATATAGTCTTCGTAGATTTGGATATCAGATTACATACATACAAAATAGTTATTTTCTCAAAAATTCATTTCCATTTTGCTATATAAAATATAATCGCGTTCGAACGAAAACGGAATGAGTCAATATCAGCTGATCGACGAACGTAGAATTGAAGCCGGAGAGAAACATCACCATCAGCGAATTCCTCTGTTTGACATTGAGCCACATCTCGATGTCCCTCTAGGTCGAGTCAAACGTTAGGAATTTTGCCTGATATACAATATTCATATTAGTACAAAGTATTCATTCAACTCGTTAAATAGTTAATTACATAATTTTTTGAATTAAAATAATTTATATAATATACAGGATGTGTTACACAAATTTCAAAATGTAGGTTTATATATATATATATATAATATATATATATATCATTATATATATATAATATATATTATATATATATAATATATATATATATATATATATATATATATATATATATATATATATAAAACAAGCAAAATTATCGGCCTAGCCCGCATATGTCGAAGCAGCCGTTGACACGTGTTTCGGACTCTTTGGTCCTCATCAGAACGGCGTAGCCAAGTATGCGATGGAAAACCTGGAAATGGAACAGCAACAACAAGCAGAATCCCTTGCTTCGGAAGACAATCACACATTTGTGGTACATTGTTCGAACTCTCCGGTTTGGGAGATTTGGTCAAACTCTGACCACGGAGGCGATTAATGCCATCCGTGAGATCCCGGACCGTGGAAATAAACTACAAAGAAGAAATTTATCGCGGGGAAATAGTATATAAAACAAGCAAAATTATCGGCCTAGCCCGCATATGTCGAAGCAGCCGTTGACACGTGTTTCGGACTCTTTGGTCCTCATCAGAACGGCGTAGCCAAGTATGCGATGGAAAACCTGGAAATGGAACAGCAACAACAAGCAGAATCCCTTGCTTCGGAAGACAATCACACATTTGTGGTACATTGTTCGAACTCTCCGGTTTGGGAGATTTGGTCAAACTCTGACCACGGAGGCGATTAATGCCATCCGTGAGATCCCGGACCGTGGAAATAAACTACAAAGAAGAAATTTATCGCGGGGAAATAGTATATAAAACAAGCAAAATTATTCGGCCTAGCCCGCATATGTCGAAGCAGCCGTTGGACCACGTGTTTCGGACTCTTTGATCCTCATCAGAACGGCGTAGCCAAGTATGCGATGGAAAACCTGGAAATGGAACAGCAACAACAAGCAGAATCCCTTGCTTCGGAAGACAATCACACATTTGTGTACATTGTTTCGAACTCTCCGGTTTTGGGAGATTTGGTCAAACTCTGACCACGGAGGCGATTAATGCCATCCGTGAGATCCCGGACCGTGGAAATAAACTACAAAGAAGAAATTTATCGCGGGGAAATAGTATATATAAAACAAGCAAAATTATCGGCCTAGCCCGCATATGTTCGAAGCAGCCGTTGACACGTGTTTCGGACTCTTTGGTCCTCATCAGAACGGCGTAAGCCAAGTATGCGATGGAAAACCTGGAAAATGGAACAGCAACAACAAGCAGAATCCCTTGCTTCGGAAGACAATCACACATTTGTGATACATTGTTCGAACTCTCCGGTTTTGGGAGATTTGGTCAAACTCTGACCACGGAGGCGATTAATTGCCATTCCGTGAGATCCCGACCGTGGAAATAAACTACAAAGAAGAAATTTATCGCGGGATAGTATATAAAACAAGCAAAATTATGGGCCTAGCCCGCATATGTCGA
>JARQZK010003048.1:0-147081 GCA_030704885.1 Cynegetis impunctata | reverse complement strand
CAAACTGATAATGACTTGAGATAACACAGTAGGCACAGATATTCAATATTACATCTAGAAACATTTAACTATTCATATCTAATTGGTCATTTAACAAATTATTGGATTGTTTCATACTATTAATTTCATGAGCTTCTAATAAATTGAGTTTATAGCCTTTCTTGTCAATATGTAATATTTAAATTCACTATTAAAAATATGATTTTGTTCTAGGAGATGTGATGCATAAGTAGAATCTAATTTTTCCTTGTCGTAGCTTCTATTATGTTATGATATTCGAGCTTCAAAGTTCCTGTCAGTTTGGCCAACATAAACTTCAGGACATGAACCATAAGTTAGCTCATAAATCCCTGATTTATTTTGTTTTGTAGTTTTATCTTTTGAATTTTTTTATGTTTTCCAATGGTATTTGACAAAAAGGTTCAAATTTTGAGTGTTGGGTCTCCTATATAAGTGAATAATCTATAGTTTTTATCATTATCTATACGTTCAGAATACCATTGGAAAACATATTATTACATTAACCTTTTGCAATTTTGTGTTACTTCATCAGGGCGTCTGAAATTACACCATAACTTGACTTAACTTTATTGTGATTTCAGACGCCCTGACGAAGCAACAAAAGGTTGCGAAAGCTTGGTAACAATAAAAGAGCATAATTTAATATCCTTTTGAGTCAATGTACCTACCTTTATGTCTAATCCGATAGATATATATATATATATATATATATATATATATAATATATATATATATATATATTATATATATATATATATATATATATATATATATATATATATATATATATGTATGCTGCCATCCGCTGGCACTCCACTTGGCAGCGCTCCAATCGATCACTCCAAATCAATGCATTTTTTTCTTCATTAATGTGAAAATCCAAGTATATCATATGGCATCGCCCCGAATATAGGATTTTCAAACATTTCTTAATCTAATACGGCTCGGCTCGAATGGCCGCAGTCTAAAAATTCCCTGCCGCGCTGCTCGTGAGTGCCTTAACCGAAATCCATTTTGACTCCCTGTGCTGTATACTGTAGAAATGAAAGGACATTCGCATCACATGAATACATAGTTGCCAAGTTTGACTGTATTAGAGTGCGTGGTGTGACACTGCATTAGTTCAGGTCATATCTTTTTAATAAAATATATATAGACACAATTAAGGGTGTCCATCGAGAGAGCATTTAGGTTCCTTTTATATTTGTATCAATGATCTGGGCGATAATATGAACTTTTACAAATATATCTATGGTCAATTGTGCTGATGATAGAAACATCTGAAGCAGCAACTAATCTCGCTGACTCAACTGACTTCTGCTGACAGGTGCCCCAAGAAAAATGAGTTAGGTACTCATGAACAAAACAAATCAAGGGCCATACTGTTTTAAAGTACTTACGCATGATAGCAGGATACAGAGTCCCCTGAATATGTAAATTTGGCAAATGAATAGTCATTGACGTTTTTGAGTATGAAACTTGATCATCTTTCAAACTGGCGTAAACACATCAAGGTATTAAATAAATATTAGCTGCTTCTGTTATTCTTGGCAAATTTTAGAACAATATTTCGATATATATTTTATGAAGATAGTCTACCAAGCTGGATTTGAATCTCAACTAAGACTTATTTTTTATGGTAGTGCTACTGGCAATAAAATGATCTTTAGATTGCAGAATAGGTCACTGAGAAGTATCCTACGAATGAGCAGTAATCGTTCATGCAGAGGTAGATTCAAGAAAATGGTCTTTTGACCTCAGCATCTTTATATAGAAATGCTTAATCTTCGTTTTTAAAAATAAGCTTTAAGTTGAGGTGAAAAACGAAAGCAATTCATTATGATACAAGAACCGTACAACTTAAATGTCCCCAAAGAAAGAAGTTCTTCTGTGAAAGGGGCTGAATATAGCTGCATGAGGTATTATAACAAACTTTCATTAAATATTCGCAATGTGACAGATATCAAGAGGTTCAAAAGTGTAGTCTTTAAAATGTTATCAGAATTGGAGCCATAGATAATAAGAGTTTTTTGATTCCACTTTTGGAAGAGTGTTTTTAAATTGTTTAATCATATCGTTTCAATCATATTCCGACTTATTTAGTTTATACTGTTCGAAGGTCATTGTATAATGTGAATGATTCATTCTTTATTTGACCCATTTTAACTTCAAGTGTGCAATATGATGATGTCGTTGGATTTTACTAATAACATAAAAATTTATAATTCATAATTCTTATTGTCGCACAAAAATTTTATTCTGGAGGTACCTAATTGAATTGTACGAAGAACCACTAGGCTACTATAAACCAAATCATCATAGTTACCATGATAAAAATGAGTGTAGTGCCGTTACGGAGGAATTGCTACAGTTGTTTCAGTAGGTCTATCGAAGCGCAAACAAGGTTTAGGTGTGAAAAAAACCAACCAAGTGCGAGTCGGGCTAGCGCACCGAGGATTCCGTACAAAAAATATTATTGTATGATGTAATTAAAAATTTAAGGTTTTCGCAATTTTTCCTTCATCTGTTGTATAAGACGTTGCTTCGTACCAAATTTCAAGGTTCTGAGTTCACAGAAAGTACCCTGAAGGTTTTGATTCCCTTGCGAATGTCGAAAATTTGAGGAAATTTGCGGCATAAACGGCTGTATCTTTTGATTGCGTTGGCTTAGAAGTTCGATTTTTACAGCTCCAACAGACAGTAGACCTGAGTATTTGATATAAATTTCAGCTCGATACCTCCTTGCGTTCCCGAGAAAAAGTATCTTGACAGACAGACTGACGGACGGACAACAAAGTTTTTTCCTTTCGGGGTGCGGAACCCTAAAAAATAATGTCCCCAATTCAAAAAATTATTGAATTAATTATTTTGCTGAAATAGCTATTACCTTTTCGTCCATTTACGTTTTTGTTTTTTTTTCTTAATTATTATACTCAAGCAGCAACTGCCATTAGCAAAACTGTTTCTCCACTATCTAGGTATATCGCCAGTCAACAAAATTATCTCGTTTAATATATAAAAGTTGCAGCTAAAGGCGAATCAAAATAAGCGCTACGCCGCCTGGTGACAATCAGAATAACTAAAAATCTTGACATAGTTCTTACGTTCTCCTTTGTTTTGTGTTTGTTTTTGTGTGATTTTTTACAAATATTTATTATTTGCAATCATTTTGAAAGCTATGAGTCGTTCGAATCGTTATTGTTCACTTCCTCAGTGTTCTTCCTGGGAAAAGAAATGTTCAAATGTGAATTTCCATGCTTTTCCTCCAGCTGGTGATAAATATCGTGTTTGTGTAGAAGGGAAAAAGGAATACTCCTAAAGTCTCTACTTTGTGTAATCTGATAACTACAGATAGTGCTCTAAACAGTTTCACTGGTCTCAATAATATAAAACTGATTAACAAAACTAAATTTGAATTTACTACGTTTATTATCACAAAATATTTTGTGATAATAAACGTAGTAAATTCAAATTTAGTTTTGTTAATCATGTTAAATTATCACGTAGTAACGACGGATTCCATCAACTAATATAAAACTATTAGATACAATAGTAAAAGCAGTACAATCTGTTTACAGTGATCAACGGTCACATGGATTAACAATCAAACAGCGTATTGTTTTAGTATTGACAAAATTGAAATGTGACCTTACATATGTGACATTATCTCTTTTATTTGGCATTTCACAAGAATTATGCCAAAAATATATTTATGAAATGCTACCCATTATGAGTAGAGTTCTTAGTTGTGTCATAAGATTCCCAGAATATTCTGAAATACCTACAGAAAAACATGCCAAAATGTTTTGAAAGTTTTCAATTTACTGGAATCATCTTAGACTGTACAGAAATTTTTATAAAGAAACCAAAGTGCCTTTGCAGCAGGATCAGGTTTTACTCTCAGTATAAATCTAATAACACAGTGAAATTCATGACATGTGTTTCTCCTGGAGGTTTAATTACTTATATTAGTGAACCATATGGGGGAAGAGCATCTGATAAAACGATTTTCCAACAAAGTGACTCAATTTTAAAGTTAGAAAGCTCACAGGATGCTATTATGGTGGACAAAGGTTTCTTGATAGATGATATTTGTCAACAGTTTAAAATAAAGTTGATCAGGCCACCATTTTTGAAAGTCAAAAAGCAGTTGACTACAGAAGAAGCATTGTTGAATGCCAAAATAGCAACTGCTAGAGTATATATTGAACGAGTCAGTCAGAGAATTAAGATATTCATTTCATGATCTAACCTAAAGATTTCTCTCAATTTGGCTACAAAACAAATGATGATAATCACCTACCGCCTCAATAGCAATGAGAATACATACACAGTAACACACTAGTTCACTAAAGAAGCCTGAAAAGTCTTTATATTTATGATAAAATTATATTTCAAAACCACAAATAAACACACAACAAAAACAACATAAATATTCCAGTGTCAATATTTATAGTTCTACGACTGGCCACATTGCCGCTGCATTCTTATTTTCAGATGCCTAAACCGACAAAAATAATATGTTGTGGCTTCCTCCGGGGAGTGATCGTGAGTGTAATAGGAATGTGAAGACCCGTAGGTTTTTTTATAGTTATATTTGAAGAAGAAAAGTTATGAAGAAACTGGTTGTAGATGTATTAATGAAAATTGTAGAACGCGACATTAATTTTTCTGATAATACACTCCTTCATCATTTTTCATACAACTAAACCGGTTCATCTTACAGCAAATGCATTTTTATACTTGATGTAAAATTACATTGTTAAACAAAGTTATATGATATAGACTCCTCGTTTCATGTGTTTGAACCTACTCAGAATTTGTATAGTAGGTAATTCAAAAATAAGATATTTCCATTATATGTAATTCAACGGGAAAATGAAGAAAGAAACCAAAATTTCAATCCATCAACTTCAAGTTGAATTAGAACGTCTCATTCTATCTCTTCGTTTCAACTATCAACGATCCTTTGAAGAAAATAACTCATTTTTAGCACAGACCACTTTCGTTGAGCGTTCTTTTTGCTACGCTCAAAAAATACATGAACTGAAGCGGTTAATTGTTGAACGGAACAAATGATAAATGAAGCTTCTGCCAATTAGCGCGTTGAATACAAACTGCTGAACCATCGTCTCGAACTCTCTCCCACGTTGCCGGCATATTTTGATTTTTATTCATTAACTCAGAAATAATAAGACTGTAAATGAGTTGCAAGAGTCGTTTTTCAATATTCTGGACCTCTCTCTCCGAAATTTTTTTATATATACATATATAGATATTATATATATTTATATATATATATATATATATATATATATATATATATATATATATATATATATATATATATATATATATATATATATATATATATATATATATATATATATATACAGGGTGTTCCAGAATAACGTCAGAAAATATCATTTTAAGAAAAAAGTTCCAATGAATGTAGGTCCGCAAATGCTTCCTCACCGAAATACAGGGTGTTGAAGTTTGAAACAAAAATGTAATTTTTTTTAATATCTTCTAAACTATGAACGCTATCAAGATGAACTCTAGAACATTGTTATAACATCTTAAGCTCTATAAACTGCTGGTGGAATTTCTTCCAAAACTGTTAAGGAGCGGAGAATAGAGGGGCACCGTGGATTTAATTTAACCATAGGAGGTCATTATTGGTAAATAATGCCAGTTTTGGAAGAAATTTCAACAGTAGTTTATAGAACTTAAGAAGTAATAACAATGTTCATCTTGATAGCATTCGTAGTTTAGAAGACATTGAAAGAAATACACTCTGTATTTCGGTGAAGAAGCATCTGCGGACCTACATTCAATGGAATTCGAATTTTTTTTTAATGTCTCAAAGAATAACCCCTCGAAATTTTATGACGTTATTCTGGAACACCCTGTATATATTTATATATATATATATATATATATATATATATATATATATATATATATATATATATATATATATATATATATATATTATATATATATATTTATATATATATATATATATATATATATATATATATATATATATATATATATATATATATATATATATATATATATATATATATATATACACAGTGTCTCTGGGTTTATGTGAGGTTAGACTTTTACGGAGAACGAAAAATTCGATCATTTGAAAATTTGGGTAATGATATGTGCTGATTCGCTCTATTGATCTCAAAAACTTTGACTAAGTCAGTGTTGCCATTTCTACCAAAAAGTAGTTGTATCTATGTTATTTCAAAGGTAAGGCTTTCTGTATTATATAAGCATTTTGCTGGGCTTTTTCTTTTCACATATTTTGGTATGTCATTTTCTTTCCCATACCCATTTTAACTAGCCTCTCCATTTTTTGTTCATAACTTAGCTTCAACTGAATGTTTATTTCATTATTGCAATACTTGAATTCACAAAGAGCTGATAGTTTGGAAGTAGGTAGTTTACCTATATATTGTGTATTAGATTCTTATATTTCTACGTTCATTCAGTGGACCTAAAGATCGACGCCTTTTCCGAAAGTACATTGGACTTGTGAACTGAATCCATAGGTTACAAAATTTTCAAAACCGAGGTATGAGAATAATTTTAAAATGTAATAATCAAACGCCAATCAAAAATATCTTGAATGTGTTACAGTTGATGAGTGTTAACCAGAGAATAACCTATAGGATATTGAACTATATATATATATATATATATATATATATATATATATATATATATATATATATATATATATATATATATATATATATATATATAGATATATATATATATATATAAGATGAAAGAAAATATGTTACCTAGTTATTTAAGTGAAACTCTACATTTTGTAAATGAGTTGCATGAGCATGATACTGGACATCGTAACGATTTCATGATAAGTAAATATAATACTCATTTTATGTTCAAATCCATAATGAGCAGGAGACTTTTTTGTATAATAATCTGCCAATCAGCAGTAAATATTGTAAAAATTATAGAGTATTTAAGAAATCTCTGATAGTATATGTATTTGAAAATTTTTCTTGATGGACATTATGGATGTAATGATTATTTTTGTTATCAATAGGTGTATGCTAAATAAAGGTATTATTATTATCATAAAAATATTGGTACCACTCAAATTTATACACGTACACAACAAGGTGAAAATAGAATTCACCTACTCTGCACCGGAAATGGCACATTGTAGCACTACACCACGGAGGGTCACTATAACACAAGTCTCACAATAAAAGACGACAGAATTCCATAGTGCATATACTTTCGTTATGGCTCTTTCAGGCCTTGTCAGTAGAAATAATATAAAATAAATATTCAATTTGACACTAAATAGATCAAGAAAAAAACCTATTAAGCTACAGTTCCACCGAAGAAACATTTTGTTGCTGAATGTTTCTCCTTGTTGCCAAAAGTAGAAACTTATGGCAACTTACGTCAACTTCTTGTTTCCACTGAAGCCACTAAAATTGTCAATAGTTGCATATTATTTTTTTGGAAACAATAAACATTTGTTGCCGACACGTAAAGAAATTTTAAGAAACATTTTTGAACATTTACGGAAACTGGCAACAGCAACAAAAATGTTCCTCCGGTGGAACTGTAGCTATATATTTATTCGTTTTTGTATTGCACTGCACACTGAAAATCTGCGACACGAATGTTTACTAGTTGCGTTCTCGATACGTTTCCACTTCGATAGCAACACGGATTTTTTCACAAATGTTTCCTATTTTCTTTTGAAGTTTACCGCTCAAAATGGAAACCGGTGACAAGTAGAAACAGTCAACATTTGTTGCCGAAAAATGAAAAAATTTAAGGAACAATTTGGAACATTTACGGAAACACGGAACAGCAACAAAAATATTCCTCCGGTGGAATCGTATCTTGACGGGTGACAAGTAGAAACAGTCAATATTTGTTGCCGAAACAAAAAGAAATTTTAAGGAACGTTTGGCAACATTTTCTGAAAGATGCGACAGCAACAGAAATTTTCCACAATATTCCTCCGGTGGAACTGTAGCTTTATATTCAGATGTCAAAACGTCTGCTCGAAATGATAACGGAATCTGATACCTAAGGGTGTGAGTAATCACTGCGTATTATCCATCATTAATTTTGGACGTTTGCTAAGGCCAATAGAGTAAAGCCATTTGTGAAATAAGGATTTTCGGCTTTGCCATTGATGGCTTTCGGGATTCTCTTGCTGAATATTAATTCTTGTAGAGACCAGTATTGACGTTCTTAAACCATACAAAATCAAATTTGTGCTTCAAGATCTTCTCGTGCTTGTTTTTGTGAAAGTATTCATGAAAATTCAATCTATTTTGCATATATCGGCTGATTTGTCCGATATATAGGTACGCCAAGACAATCTTTACATGGAATCTGATATAACGTATGGATACTCTTATTAGCTAGTATATTGCTTTTCAATATACTGAAATGACTTGGCATAAGTGGGCGTGTCCTTTGTGACATACCAATTTGTAATGTTTACCCCGAGGCGAAGCTAAAGGGGTTATAGACTCACGACAAAAAGTTGGTAACTGGACCGATTTTAAAAATTCCAACGGATATCGATAAAACACATATGATTTCATTAGGGAATTTGAATTCCCAATTTTTACCAACGAAGAATAAAAAATTATAGCGTTTGTTAGATAGGCATTACGACATGCGCATGCTCCAAGGTCGATATGTATGAAGTCCTACAAAACAAGCGTCGAAGTTCTCTGTGTGCCACGGTAACCAAGCAACGTTGATAGCTTAAGCTTGATTCTGGGTCTGTGTCTGCTTCCCATCCATAGAGACATCTTATCAATTTGATTCATAATTCGCAGCAAAATGAGCCGGGATAGGATATTCAAATTCGACAGTCAAACAATGAATTTTTTTGCTAAATTTTCACGGATTTTATTCGTAATATCGACTTATTAATACAATTTTTGCAATTTTCCTTCATTTCATTCGTAAAATCGACTTTCCTTGTTATTTAATTTATATAATAGGTACATTCAAAAAATATTGACGACATGCACATGCGCCGAGGGGTTTCATCATTCCTAGTGCTACGCAGTAGGGTGTCTTTCATTTTTTTAAATAGTTTCTCCTTGATTTTTGATAGGTTCTGAATATATAAATACGTGATCTAAATATGTTTGTTGATTTTCTCAATGTTGTTGTTGTTATATTGTGCGTGATATTTCATATGTAACATTTATTTCTTATATTGCATTTATTAGCTTTTTTATGTTTTGGATGTTGCACATTTTTAGTGTTCAGAGTGTCTTAAGTGTATAGCTCTATCCGCCAGTTCAATAACTACGGTTTTTTTTTAAGAATGCGGTGTTATGAATATTAACTTAAATAGTGTACCGACACGGGGTTTTGTATACCATTCCGACTCTATGTGGTGTACATAAGGGCATATCTAGAATATTAATTGTTCACATGTTAGAAAAATGAAACTTTGAGTTTAACGATTGTCATATATAATGAAACAACAACAATTGCACAACGAGTTTCGCTGACACTACAGCTTCTTCAGGTGCGAATTTCAAACTAAAACTTAAATATCGAATTCAAGGTTTATAAAGTCAAATATGAATGTGGGAAATCCATTATGGGATTCTAAGAACAAACTACCTTAATTCATCGAAAAGATTAAGAAGGGGGAGCTGTTTACATCTAATTGGCTGTTAAGTAACTTCTGGGAATTTTTATGCCTATCAATTTCTAAAGTTTTCATAAGATTTTATGATATGTTTGTGCCACATATTACTAAAAATTCAATCCTTTCCAATATGATTTCTATAATTTTCTCTAATTTAAAATTAAATGAGGATATATAAAAATTATCTTCGGTGTTAGAGTACATTCAACAAATAATCCAGTCGAAACTATTAAATTACAAGATCTGGGGAAATCAGGTCTAAGGAAAATAAACAAACAGTTTCAAATTACGTGTATATTTGTTATTAACTGAATGTTAAATCAACTTTGAACTGTTTACAGTATACAATTATTCAGTAGAATTTTTCACAGCAAAAAGAACTACTAAATGAGATATTCGAAATGCTTTTGTTCGGATATTTTGATTATATCAAATGTATATATATATATATATATATATATATATATATATATATATATATATATATATATAAAGATATATATATACATATATATATATATATATATATATATATATATATATATATATATATATATATATATATATTTCATCCAAATTGAGGTCGTTGAAATAGAAATGATCGTTATTCTCGAGGCAAATTCACACGTACTTCTTCTTCACCAATTATTTCAAATGTCTATTAAAGTTCAAGAATATTTTTTTGGGACACGATGAATAAAGAACTTGAAGAAAATATTCAATGGTTATTTAAGATTTCCAAATGCTTTTTACAATAATCGTTCTTTAACTGAGCAAATTGGTCATGAAAAGTATAGCTTTTCTGCAGATGAAGTCCACGAGATATTAGAAACGATTATATTTTTTTCATTTTTGTCAGGTAAATCCTGATACAACAAAGACACTAAGGGGTAGAACTCTTCTTCCTTTTCCAGGAGGGTGAGCAAATTCTGAAGCAAAAATTAGTCTTGGAACGATAAACGCACAGACCTAATGAGAAGGAAATGATGGCACCAATTTGACTTGAATAGAGCTTGATAATTTCATTATACTTTGTCCTAAATTAGGAAAAGTTGTGACATTGGGAACAGACCTTTCATCTCCACAATGTCGCCTATTCCGGTAAGACAATTTTTGTCGAATTGAAAAGTTTAACAAATTACGCCGTTTTATTCTGAATCAATTTTCATTACCACGAATGAAATGCAATAAAAAAAATTTTGCATTTATTGGGCTCCTATTTAGTTGATTGTATTATTTTCTTGACCGAAGAAATTACAAAATGTGTTTTATCAATACATCGTAGTATAAAAAAATTATTCGAAAACTAATCCTTTTTTCAGTACATCACTGCATAGTTTTGTTCCAGAATGTCATCTGATGCATATATTTATTTATTTATATATGAATATATATATATATATATATATATATATATATATATATATATATATATATATATATATATATATATATATATATATATATATATATATATATATATATATTTATATATATATATATATATATATATATATATATAATTATTTATTCGAATTGTTGTTGCCTGTGAACTATTTCTAATCTCTTGATAATTATTAGCAATAACAGGCTTGTTGAATCTTAAAAAACTTGATTTTATTGAAAAGTTGACGTTTCGCCACGACATTCGTGGCTTTATCAAAACTTTTGAGAAAAAATTGAAATTTCTTTGACATTTATTAAATGTAAATGTAAAATATATATATATATATATATAATATATATATATAAATATATATATATATATATATATATATATATATATATATATATATATATATATATATATATATATATATATATATATATATATATATATATATATATATATATATATATAGTTGATGGAATCCGTCGTTACTACGTGATAATTTAACATGATTAACAAAACTAAATTTGATTTTACTACGTTTAT
Source organism: Cynegetis impunctata (assembly GCA_030704885.1). Lineage (NCBI taxonomy): Eukaryota > Metazoa > Arthropoda > Insecta > Coleoptera > Coccinellidae > Cynegetis > Cynegetis impunctata. The sequence goes on along the minus strand of JARQZK010003048.1, from coordinate 135,421 downwards.
TATCACAAAATATTTTGAAAAATATAACACTGCGATTGCAATTTCGGTCACTAGACCATCATCGGGCAGATTGAGTTAAGAACTATATATATATATATATATATATATATATATATATATATATATGTTCAGAAAGATTTCCGCGGTCGGAAGTATTTGAAAAACTTGGTTCACGGAATGAACCGCGTGAAAGATTTGAAAAATCTCGACGTTTCGGCTCCTTTTGCGAAGCCATCTTCAGGAGAATTAGAAGGGGAATAATTCAGAATCGTGGCCTCAATCTGCCTACTCCACGATTCGAATTAGGAGGAATCGGAAACAATACGATTGCGTGGTCTCAACCTGCCTACTCCACTAACCGTACTGCTTCCTGTCAACTCTGAAGTCTCAACCTGCCTACTCTTCAGAGTCAACTGACTGATTCTGAATTATTCCCCTTCTAATTCTCCTGAAGATGGTTCCGCAAAAGGAGCCGAAACGTCGAGATTTTTTCAAATCTTTCACGCGGTTCATTCCGTGAACCAAGTTTTTCAAATATATATATATATATATATATATATATATATATATATATATATATATATATATATATATATATATATACATATATATGCTAATAAAAGCTACTACAAGCATTTCGCTTCATGGCGATCTTACACACAACTATTTATAAACAGATTATAATATTTCGATATTTTAATGAACTTTAATGCATAATCTAACAGTAAACTTTTTATTTTGTATGATCGCTAACTAATAGAATTCTAATCATCGAAAACATCGAAATATTATCATCTCATTATTTATAGTTCTCATTGTTTCACAACTAATGAATAATTTCAGAATCTTCAGTTCAACAATTATTATCCTGCTTAAAATATAGACGAAAAGAAAATATAATTTTTCAATGAATATGTAATGATATAAGTAGATAAAAAATTGCAAACCGCAGATAAAATTTGTCTAAATTGTTATGTGAATATTAAATATTGTTTAAATTTTTCTTCTACTCGCTACAAACGGTTTTAAGGTAGTCTAATAGCGTAACACTCGCTGAAATCTATTTTCAACATTGAATGAAAAATGTTAATGAAAGTGATTTAATTGTATTAGCAATTTTTTCCTGTTTCATATTTTTTCACTTCTTATAGTAATAGTAGAACACTTTTTATATGTTGCTAACTTTGGAAATTATCATGTTTCTGCTTATATCTGTTCTCAACAACGAATAATTTTTATGTTTTTGAACTGGACTATATAGGTGGATAAGTTATAATTATACTGTATTGCGCCCTAGTATAATTCATTCTTCACTGTTAACCCTTTCAGGGCAACTGGTTAGCTAGGAAGACCACAGTTTGTTAGTCATGAGTGAAACTGCTCGTTGGCTATTTCAGTATACCAGTGTGTTTTGTTTGTTGTCTAACATAGCAAAATTTGACGTGTTCATCGAAGACAGACCGAAATAAGTCGAAGCGTGTATAAAGTGCATTTGTCTACTATAGTTGGACACTACTCAGAGGGTCTGCTGAAACTGTGTGAATTTGTTATTTTTATTTATGAATGGTGGAAAAATGGCTCCAAAATTATTTACTTATATCTTACTTATGCATTTTCATGAATATTTTGAACGTAAATGTTTCCTTTCTTTCGAAATTACTAATTTCGTTGGGGTCTCCTGAAGTGACCACTTGGCACTTACGTAATCGTGTTATCTTATTTTAGTTCTGAGGAAGCAAGTTTGGAGTACCTACCTACTGAATAGGGTTGCCAATTTTCGAAAGGATCAACCCAGGAGATTTTTTTAAGGAGTTTAGTAGGGAGAGGGTTGAAGAAAATGTCAATATCATTTATTTATTTTTAAATTATATATACTCTGCTTCTAATATTTGACAGTTTTTCACCACAAAATCATAATCATTAAAAATCGAAGTTTGATTAGTAGAGCGCGGTTGCGTATAATTTTAAAAAAACTGGAGAAATTAGTCACCCCGGGAAGTCGGGAGATTGACCATTATTACCGGAGTCATTCGGGCAATCCGGGAGGGTTGGGAACCCAATAACTGAATATTCAGAAAATCTTCATGCAGATGAGTTCTATGATTTGTAAGAAATGTTCAGCGTGCAAAGTAGAATTGTGTTTGAAACATGACAAAAACTGTTTCATGTTATATTACGCAAAATAGGTTATATTGTTTGGTTATATGTTCCTACTGGTTATGTGGAGTGACCACATCCTGCAAGATAATCCTTGTGTTTTTTTATCTTGAAATTTGTTTCATTTTCTTCAAGTATCTCTAATAAACCATTATCAAATCATACATAATATTTTTTCCACAAAAAAAAAATTTGGGCCGGAAAGGGTTAAGATTTGTAACATTCGCCGAAAACTCTTATGAATTACCTATTACTCGAAGTTATTATTGTTAAATTAACTGTTGTAAATTAATAAAAAAGTTTCAGAAAACTGAGTTGAGTGATAATTTTGCTTACTATAATATTTTCAGATTATACGCTCTGTCCATCGTCAAGTAAAATTGGCTAAATAGATTTCCTTTATATCTGTGGAAATTCTTTTCCGTATACAATATGATGCAATATCAGATATACATTTATTTTACTCAAATTATTTCACGCCAAAAAAACAACACCCAAGATAATGGATATTAGAATAGCATGTAAAACACGTTCATGCGGATCGATTGGTCAAATACTAATTTTGTTTGATCCACTCCATTAGACTAATTAAAGAGACGATTATCAGTTTATTCTGCGATATACATTGAAGAGGTTCGAAAAAATGCAGCTGATCATCGCCAAATGTCTCTCAGCTACTCTACTCGGTTTAGTGAGATTTTCAGTGGTTATAGTTCCTCTCTACCTTCATGGTATTATCCACGGAAAATGTGATAAGCATGCCGAGATGCTCCTCAGTACCTCCTACCGAAGAAGGTTTGTATGAAGAAATTTAATTAGTTACTACCTTTAAGTACTTCGAACTAAATGGTAATTACATAAAGAGAACATTATAAATTATTTCCAAGAGAGCTGGTTATGTTTTCCTCGACGAGCATTGTACACTAATACAACAGTGAATTGTAGAAATAGTAACCTGGACTCGAAATCTGCACACGGCTGTTTCGATCTTATTAGATCTCTTCAGTGCAGCTTATTCAACCCTTTCCGGCTCAAATTATTTTTTTGTGGAAAAAATATTATGTATAGTTTGATAATGGTTTAATAGCTATACTCGAAGAAAATGAAACAAATTTCAAGATAAAAAAACACAAGGATTATCCTGCAGGATGTGGTCACTCCACATAACCAGTAGAAACATATAACCAAACAATATAACCTATTTTGCGTAATATAACATGAAACAGTTTTTGTCATGTTTCAAACACAATTCTACTTTGCACGCTGAACATTTCTTACAAATCATAGAACTCATCTGCATGAATATTCAGTTATTGGGTTCTCAGCCCTCCCGGATAGCCTGGATGACTCCGGTAATAATGGTCAACCTCCCGACTTCCCGAGGTGACTAATTTCCCCAGTTTTTTTAAAATTATACGCAACCGCGCTCTACTAATCAAACTTTGATTTTTAATGATTATGATTTTGTGGTAAAAAACTGTCAAATATTAGAAGCAGAGTATATATAAACTAAAAATAAATAAACGATCGACATTTTCTTCAACCCCCTCCCTACTAAACTCCTTAAAAAAATCTCCCGGGTTGGTCCTTTCGACAATTGGCAACCCTATTCAGTAGGTAGGTACTCCAAACTTGCTTCCTCAGAACTAAAATAAGATAACACGATTACGTAAGTGCCCAGTGGTCACTTCAGGAGACCCCAACAAAATTAGTAATTTCGAAAGAAAGGAAACATTTACGTTCAATATATTCATGAAAATGCATAAGTAAGATATAAGAAAATAACTTTGAAGCCATTTTTTCACCATTCATAAATAAAAATAATAAATTCACACAGTTTCAGCAGTTCCTCTAAGTAGTGTTCAACTATAGTAAACAAATGCACGTTATACGCGCTTTGACTTATTTCGGTCTGTCTTCGATGAACACGTCAAATTTTACTATGTTAGACAACCCACAAAACACACAGTTATACTGAAATAGCCAACGAGCAGTTTTACTCATGACTAACAAACTGTGGTCTTCCTACCTAACCAGTTGCCCTGAAAGGGTTAACTCGGAGTGAATTAACAAATTTCTAAGTGTTCCTTCATACGAATCGCAGTCGGACTACTATCTGGATCACAACTCAGAGCACCCTCCACCAAGGATATTGGAAACCAACAATTCACCGCTTATATCGAAAATGCAGAATCCCGCCGAGAGAATACATATTTCCTGACATGAAATTTCTACTGAGTTGAATTATTGAAGAATTTTCCTTGTTTACTTTATGTAGTATATTAAATTGACCATGTTCGACTTGTGTATTAAATGAAAATTGAAAGCTATCTAATGCTGGCCAAGTGCTAGCGAATACTGAGATCTTTTTCTTATTATTTCTCGTAGTCTTTCAAAAAATTGAGGCTTCAATTATAGATAGAGGTGATAAATGTATTGCGCTGTTTCTCGATCTAGCAAAGGCGTTTGACACGGTGTCGCACCCTATATTACTTCAAGTTCTGGAGAGTTGTGGGGTGAGTGGTATTGTGTTGGACGTTTTTATAAATTATCTAGCGGATCGACCTCAAAGCGTTAGGATCGGGAACATGATCAGTAATCCAAAATCAGTACAGTATGGTGTGCCGCAAGGTACTGTAATTGGACCAATATTATTTAACATCTATTTGAATTACCTATTCAGTCTTGATGTGGGGGAAAAATTAGTTGTCTATGCGGACGATACTGTGGTTTGTTTTCATGAAAAAACATGGCATTTGGCAAGAGAAAAATTGAATTGGTTTTATAAAAATCAAAAACTTTTTGGACACTTTCAAACTAACATCGAATATTCAAAAATCGTGCTACGTTGCTTTTTCAATTAAATCAGCAAACAGACCTGACTTTGATCAAATACAATTTGATGAACTAGATGAAACTTTAAAAGAAGCTGCTTGTGTGAGGTATTTAGGGGTAATTATCGATAAAAATCTTAAATGGGACCAACATGTGCTCTATCTATGTAAAAAGATTCGATGCTTGATCCACAAGTTTTACATACTTCGCGAAATATTAGACAGAAAACTCCTCATTACAGTTTACAAGGCACTTGTTGAACCCTTACTTAGATATGGAAATATTATTTGGGGGGGTATGTATAGTATTCATTTGCGTCAATTAAAAACTGTGCAGAATTACATTGTGAAGATAATTCTAAAGAAACCCAGACTGTCACACAAGTATGCTGTACTCATCAGAATTATATAACATTAGAACATTATATATCCTTTTGTGCAATCTCATGAAAGTCTGAAGTCCAACTGTATTGCCCATGGCTATATGACCAGAGGTAATATTGAACATAAACTGAATATCCCGGATTCAAGAAGAAATATAAATCGGCGCTTCATAAACTATTTGGCTCCTAAATTTTATAATGTAATTCCTTTTCATATAAGAAATATAAAAAGTATCAGTCGCTTCATTAATTTATTTAAAGACTACCTGTTTTCAAATATGGATTTATTTACTTGTTTATTTAAGGGTTGTATTTTTAGGATGTGTGCATTTTCTGTGATAAAAAAAAAACAGAAAAAATCAATTTAATAAACTGCAAGGCTGTGAATACTTAAGTGACATAATTACATTAAATAAGTTTTATGATTTACAATAATTAGATTATTATGCACATACAGGTGTTTTCACCTAGGTGTTTTGTGGCTACTTGGATATATTTAAAATATGAAAGTTGTAAACCCGTTTCAATTTAGTTTAAAAATTGTTTTGTTTGAATAAATTGAAAAATTGAATATCCAGACCAACTTGAAAGTAGCTTAGGCAAATCGGGATTTTGTGATGGAAAGTGAAAATCATTCAATACTAGCCAATGCTACCAAACTGCTTCAAACTATCTCAATATCATTCTAATATTAGTCGCTATGAATTTGAAAAGTAAATTTCCTGGAAAGTTGAAAAATATGTCGTTCTATTGAAGTTAATCAAGTAATAGTCCCTTGAAGTTTGATAGGTTTTAGTTTTTGGGCACCCCAGCAGAAGATGTGGAATTAATTATAAATGCTAAAACATGATCTATTGTAAAATTCCATCATACATTTCGTTCAAAAATTTTATATATTTCTTGAGTACCTATTTAAAACATAAAAATTCGGTATATTTTGACAGAAGGCAATTATCGAAAATATATTGAGGTTTAGACATTAAAATTTTCTTTGAAACCATATTTATTTTGATTGAAACATCCAAGAATGTAATATTATATAATGGGCTTAATTTAAGAGAACACAACTTTGATATTTCTGAAAAACAGCTCTATACACTATTGAAATAATTTCAAAAATTAAGCATAATAGACACCTATGTATCCCAGGACTGAAGATTTTTGAACGTCTTCAGGTTTTATCAATCAATATTCCGTATTGGGTGAATTACAATGTATATACATATATATATATATATATATATATATAATATATATATATATATATATATATATATATATATATATATATATATATATATATATATATATATATATATATATATATATATATATATATATATATAATGCAAAAGAATATTTATTCTCACTGAACTGGCGTACCTTGCACGGTAATGAATAATGCGTAGGGAAATGAAAACTTATTATTAATTAAATCAACCCTCAAATGCAACAAGTTTCACGAAACTAGACGACATGAAATTGCCATTCATCCTTCAAGGAAGAATGTTGGAAAATAAAAATTCAATAAAAAATCAAAAACGGAATTGATGAATATTCCTATAGAGAACTTACCACGTATTCAGTTTGGACAAGACATTTTTTTTTTCAAACTGGAACTATAATTATTTTTCAAACTGGAACTATAAACACACGCAACCCACATAAATAGATGTTCGCAATACAAATAACAAAAGTTTAAGGAAATATTGTCGAATATACACTAAATATAAAAAAAAAAGGAAGATGTCGCATACTTCTTCCTAGCATGTGTAGAAATACATGGTCACTGTTTAGGAATTTGATTTCGTGAATACTATCAAAAATACAAACGACTTATAGAGCAAAGGTTTAGTGACCGTCAAATATGCTGCACTGATAAGATCCAATAAGATCGATACAGCTGAATGTAGATTTTGAGTCGGAGCGACTAGACGTTTTCTATAATTCAACGTGAATATAAATTTCGCTCCGTGGAATACATATAACCAGCTCCCTATGGAAAGTGGTTGGATAATTTAATTTATTTTTACCTTCGCTGTAAAATTTTATTCGATGCGTTATATCACAATCACTGCATATCATACACATTTCGGATATGTTGGTTCTATCCTTCAAGCCTCTTTCTATTAAAGAAATAAATATATATAGGTTGAGTTAAAATTTCTTTATCTTTTGATACTGGTATTCATCAAATAGTGACAAATGTAAAACAAAATATAAACCAGAGTAAGTCTGTTTATATAGCTGTATGCTCATTTCAACCATGTGTCGGAAACATAATACATGTTTTTCATTCTACAGATTCAACATGTACATGGCAATACTGCATTCTTTTGGAGCGGGAGTGATGCTGTGTACCTGCCTCGTACATTTGGTGACCAGCGTACATTCAGCTTTGTGGCACGAAATTCATTTAGAGATAGAATACAATAGTCAGTACGCACAACTTTTAATTTGTGCTGGGTTCTTCATGATCTATTTTTTAGAAGAACTTGGTCAATGGATCATCACCAAGGTACCCTCCAAACCAATGTGTGAGAAGAAGGAATATTCACAATCAGTGAGTAAAACTTATTGAACCCCCTTTCGAACTACTTTGGTCAACTACAAACAAATATTGAAATAATAATAAATAATTTCAGTGATTCATATATATATATATATATATATATATATATATATATATATATATATATATATATTTATAATATGTTTGTTATAACATTAGCTACAATAATGTTCCTTTGCATTTTCACTGTAAACCCAATAGTTTTTTTATGAAGAAATTTAAATGCGCGGAAAAACAATTTTTAACCCTAGCGCTTTGTAGTTTTGCGCATAGGCTTTTTGGATGTCATATTATAGAAAAAAAAACTAAAATAAAAGTTGAAAATTATTCAATTCTGAATTTAATGATGTAAATGTTTATTTCGCTTATTTTTGTGCGGTCGACTATTTCGTTAGTCTGTCTAATAGAACTTAGAAGTCAATTAGTCTATAGATTTACTTACGTATATACTTATCAGGCATTAAAATTTGGTTCATATACTCGTATTAATTAAAGTATATGATATATGAAGTGATCTTGAATTATTGTTTTAATATACTCTATTGCTTATGCCCATTTTGATTCGGGATGCGGGGGTTTCCTTCGACCATTTTATTTGTTGGCCGTTTCATTATTCAGCAGCTATGGACCCGCCGTGTCTCCAACTCGCAAAATCGGCAGCTATTTGAAGTTGTTTACCCCTAAAGGTGATAGCTGCTTTAACAGCATCACGGACCACTCAACCAAATAAATATATCCTTTTTTCCCTTTAAACTTTTTTACCTTTTTCACGATAGTTTATATTTTTTATTCAGAAATTTGGTGTATTTGCAGTATGCTATTTTCAATATATAAATCTTTATCCTAGTTAGGTTTGTTCTGGATCTACTCTATCTTCTTCGGAAGAAATCGAGGAGTTTGAACATGACAACTCATTGTAATACTCACACATTGCTGAACAAATTAAGATGGCTTTCCTGCACCCACAATATGTTCCACATCCTTGTTTGCAAGCAAAAGACAGTTGATGTGAAATATCATCCGTGGCAAAAAGTTTCGGTGTTGCAACTGGTTTCAGTGCACTTTTCAAGCTTCCATTGTTTTCTAGAGTTTATATTTTCTATCCCCACTCTGTGGCTGAAAGTTTATTTCCTAATCAAATCTCTACTATCAAGCTTCAGTGGTTGGTGGCGGTTTTGCTAGGTCAAACTGAGATCTTAGTGTAATCTTTTTTGTCAAAGTTGCAAAACTGTTCATTCTTTGAGGAGGGGTGGGGTAGAAGCTCCAGGGCGAGTTTCGAGGATTTTTGTAAAGATGATGCTTTGGTAGCGCTTTATCAATAGGAAAGAATTCAGCTTTACGCTAATTTTGACCGAAGTTTAATTTTTTCGGCTCTCTATCGACTGATATACTATGGTGGCCACCTATAGATATGAGTGACATCCTATCGGTCTGATAGATGGCGCTATGAAATGTTTGCATGTCAATATAGCTCCTTCAGGCTGTATTAGGTGGATGTGAATGCGTGGTCTTTGCTCAGTCGGTCGACGGACGGAACACTACTGATGACCTGACTGCCTAGTGTTTTCATCGCATGTGGTGCCGACGTCGAATGCTCTAACATTCTGTCTTGCAGGATGAATAAGAATCGCATGAACACAAATAACATGAAATCATTTTTGTTGAAGAGTTGATTTGATTAATCATTAACTTTTTAAAATTGATTATTATGAATATATATATATATATATATATATATATATATATATATATATATATATATTAATTGAGTGTTTCATCCTTCATTAATTTCAGTTAACGAGCACAGGACAATCCGTGATATCCAGCATCAGTGATAACTTATTAGAGTGTCAAAAATCCCAGCCTATACAGATACAAACTAAGGAATCTATTTATTCCGATGACTCTTCGGAAGAAAAGACCAACGTCATTGTAATTGATTCAAAACAAATCATAAAATTTATATTCACTGAAGTTGCTGTAGGAGTTCACGCTATGTTTGAAGGTATGTGATATAGTTCGTTGAACTCATTATTTTATTGTTTTTCGTATATATCAATATCTTCGCAAAAGCTATCCGCAACTTAGCCTCTAAGGCATTTCAGCAGGTGCATGGTGCTAAAAAAAACCGGTATAAGTTACAAAGTAGAATATTCTTATATGGATTGAGTTGATGCTAATAAAGAGCCTTATACTGGTATCAACTTTTTTTTCTGTTCGCCATTTTGATGTAGAGACTTCTCATTTTCTCTTGATGTTTGAAGATTTGCGCACGTCTAATGCTCTTTCAGACTGTGTAGAAAGATTGAAATTTTTCAAGTGGATTAAGTTGATGAAGTGTACCGTAGAGGTTCTAACTATATTTTTCTGTGGTTTTGCGCATATTCACAGCTTCTGCTACTTCAGTTAGAGGGTTTAAATTAGATACAAAGATTGAGCTGATGTAAGGGAAGTACAAACTGTGGTTTTCAATTGATATCTTTCGTCCCCGAAATTTCTACGTATAAATGAAGCACGTTTTAAGTTAGAAGACTGAAAATTTATAAGCGGATACTGTGTTGATGCTGGGGAGGCGATATTTTGGATTCTTATGTTGTTTTCACCACGGCAATTTGTATTTAGAAATTTCATGTGTTTTTACAGGTATTGAAGCTTTGTATATCTCTTGTGTACCTCCAATTTGTATGTGAAAAAAAACAAGAATAAAAAGAAAGTTAGTCTTTGCTGACGAAGCTTTTCCGGATACGCGTTTTTCATTATTTTTTCGTGTTTTTCGATGTTTTTCACATCTTCGCAGTGACTGCAAATTGAGCTTGATGTTTAAAGTTTGTTACGTGAATTAAGTCGATGTTACACTAGTTCCTTTGGAAGTTTTAATAAATTTCCATTCAAATTTAGAGATTTCATATGCTTTCCCGATGGATCTACAGGATTAAAATTTCATACGTGAACCCACAATTATAACTTTCTGACTGCAAGAATATGCATAATAATTCTCAGATAAAAGATTACCTTATTCAGCTTGTTTATAAGAGTAGAGCAGGTTTATAGTGAAAGAGCATTTCGAAGTTCTCAGAACCAAATTTTTCTGCTACAACGACTAGAAGTGATAACAGACAAATTCTGGATAATTTCACAGCAGACATATATACATACACTGTCACCAGCTTTGGTAGATCTATCTGCTCTGAAAATATTGTCTTCACTAATTATAGATAGCCATGCCTCGGAGATATATATTATATATTAATAAAAAAAATTTAAATTTAAAAAATTGAGTAGTTTACAAGTACGTATACCATAAGTTGTTGCTATTTATAATAAAAATACTATATTGCCCAAACAGTTTGGAGATGCCAGTTATAGTGATGTGAATGTATTGATTTTTCAATACATTTTTCACGTTTTCTGGTTACCCGATCATCAGCTAAGAGTCCAGTGCAGAAGAAGTACGTTTAGAGCCTTTACGTTGGATAGTAGACGAGTCGGTTATTGGTGAATTTTATAGATAAGGCATCAAACATTAAATATCCCAAAGACTAATTGTTGAAAGTGATATAAGGATGCAAATTCTTACCTCGGCAAGGGCAATCTAGCTTCCGTCATCAAACTCACACTCACCACAATCTAAACACAAAAGTATGAGAAATAATAAAACATATTAAATTAATTTTTTTTATTCTATAAATGGAAAGAACTTGAGTTACAAAACAACAACCGTAATCACTCATTGAATTCAGAAGAATAAGTAGATTATATCATTTTCTTATTTTATTATTTATATTAACATTTGGTTTTGTATGGCTGAAAGGAGAAAAATCTGTATTATCAAGAAGTAAAATTTCAGAGATCTATATCTGATCAAAAAGTCTGTGATCGATGTTCTCACATTATAGGAGGCTCTCAAATAAAACAAACATGGATATGTTTTAATGGCATGCAGTGTTATTATATAATAACTGATAATCAAGAAGTGAAACAATCATATAAACTGAATAACAAATCGAATGAAGTGAAATTTTAAAAAATTCATTAACGATGATGGTCAGGCCATCTAACCACAGAGCTCTTGATAGAATTCATCGTTTGCGATAACGCAATCTCAGAAGAAAGCCGATTCCAGAACTCTGTTGGGGAGAAAGTTGTTCCTCAGTGTTGTCCTGAAGTTCTCTTTGGTCAGCTTGTAGCAGTGTCCTCTCAATGCTCGACTCTGATTGAATGGAAAGAGGTAAGCGATGTCTGTACCGAAGAGAGAGTGGAGCGCTCTATAGGTGATAATCAAGTCACTGAAACAAACGCAGCCTACTCTGATAGTACGGGCGAATTGCTAAATAGAATAAATGTGTTCCATTGCTGCACGGATTCTAAGATTAGTTCTCTCATCAGATTTTCCTAGCACACTAGGTCCGCATACTCTAGAATAGGTCGATTGTAAGCTGAGTTTTGCTTGTGGCAATATCGCAAATAGCGAAAGTTTTGGATAGTTAGTAAATTGTTTTGCCATGGACACGGCAATTGAAATATGGTTAACCCAATATAAGTTATCAGTGACGGTCACAATGTTGAGAGACATATCCTACAATAGTATATCTGATAGAAGCTCAATATGGGCTACATTAAATGAATTTTATTTGAATTTTTGTAAACTTATATCATTTATATGAATATTTCGTAACAACGTGTTCGAAATTTTGTTTTCATTTTCAGATTTTCATAATTTGAACTGAATTTTTGCAGGTTTAGCTGTAGGCCTACAGTGTCAAGTTCCCAACATAGCGTACCTCTCAATCGGAATGACGTTGCACTCTATTACCACATTGCTTTGTCTTGGCTTCAATTTAATCATCTCAAGAGCTCCACGGAAAAATATGTTACAACACTTTGCTATATTGGCAATAGCCAGTCCTTTTGGTGTAATAATGGGTATGATAATTGGATTTTTCGAGATCAATTCTGAAGACTGGAAGAAAATCAATATATACATGGAAGCTCTATCGGCAGGAAACATAATGTACATAACTTTCTTCGAAATCCTGAGTAAAGAAAAGAAGAAAACATGCAACAAGTTTTTGAGGAATTTAGTAATTTTGATAGGATTTTCCTTCATGTGTTATTTAGAAATTTACACTTTTCAGGATATACATCATTCTACTTAAACTATGTATTGTAGCTATACGTTACTATTAAATATAATACCGAATTAAATACTTTTGTAAGGACTTTATAACAGTAGTGGAAGTATGTATACCTTACGAACGTTACTTAGGAACAAATCATGTAACTTAAATGATAAATTGTGGAAAATTTTTAATCTGTTCTTGTATCCGTGTATGAACTTAAGAATAAAGGCTAAGAATTTATAACAAAAAATTCTTCAACAGAAGTGAAAATTCAAAATGAATTAACATATGCTAGGATGACGAAATTCAAAAATGGAATATTCTTATTTATACATTATGGAAATTGTTGGGTAGGTATTTTTAATTACTTACTTCTGATGAAGGTATAATTGTTCATGAAACCTCGAGTATATAATATGGAGTATATATATATATATATATATATATATATATATATATATATATATATATATATATATATATATATATATATAAATATATATAGTGTTAATATATATATATATATATATATATATATATATATATTATATATATATATATATATATATATATATATATATATATATATATAAATATATATATATACCTATTGAAATAACTTTGATTTCTTGGGTATTCGGTCTTGGTCCAAAATTAACAGTTTCACCTGATCTTACGTTAGGCAACCTATTCACAAATACCAAGAGCAATACTCCAAGTCTACGAAACTCTTGTTTATAGAATAAAGTGCAAAATATATAAAAACTTTTATATTAGAGTGACCAAGCAGGCACTCAGGCAGAAAGTAACACAACATAAAAGTAACTCGAGGATTGGAAATAGATCGTGCACATTGGTCTGCCATTTTCAGGACAGCGACCATCCTTTTGCTCTGAGAACCCAGATGTAGGAGCGAGAAATAAACCTCAAAAAGAGAACAGTTTTTAGGAATACAAATACTATCAACGCTGAGTTTGAACTATTTTTGGCTGCATTGGATTAACGCCTTATTTTGTGTTTCAGTATTACGAGAAGAGGATTGAGATCAGAAATGACTTCATTCAAAATTTACTCATGTTTCCTCAACAAACTTATTACGTTTCAAAGAAATTTTGTATCTTTTTTAATCCGTTAAAAATTAAATGTGAGGAGGCAATAGAAGAAAAAACCTACTTATTCTCTCTCTGAAATAAAAAGAATATTATTGCATCACCTATCCACAATGAAAAATTTGATAGAAGAATATATATTTTGAACCAATTTATGTAGTATCCATATTTTATAATAAGTACTGGTGGCAAGAGAAAGACAAATTCAAATATTTCAAATGTGCTTCTTCATTTCTTAATCTGATTCACTCAAGACTATCAAAATTCCTACAATATTTTTAGTGCATAAATAATATATTTGCTGAATATATTTTGGGGTACTGTATCTGCTATTTTTGAAGTAGTTTATTCATATATTACATTCACTTAATCAATTCATTATATAAAATCAATTCGTCTTGATAAAATGGCCGCATTTAGAATGACGATTCACATGTCCAATTGATAAAACCATAGAATATATTTTTCATTCGCCTTAACAAAATGGCCGCTTCTAAAATAACAATTCACAGGTTATATAGATAAGACTATAGAATATTCTGCACAGAGAACGATAAAACTCACCGATCCGTATTACAGGTGGCAAAGCCGCCATAACAAGCCCCATCCCGAGATTAACCCAGAAGAACATCAGGACAGCGTTGACAGTTTCCATGTCAGGATTTCAATAATCCGTTCACAGTACGCTTAGAGTCGGCCTAATACTGTGTCGCGGAACTCGTGGAAAACTCGTTCATTGTGAGCCGGTTAGTTTCACCGTTGAAGCACTGAAAATTTAATTTTATTAAACTGGTATTCGATTTTGTATTTAAATACTAAGCACATTTAATGCAGCTCAAATCTTGAATATCTTTATGAAAACTTCAATAAAAATAAAAACACGAAATAGTTTTTCATCTTCTTCCCAGACTATTGAATAACCAATAACAAATTCAAAATTAGAGCATTAATAGTTATTTAATAAACTAGTTTATTAATGACAGCGATTAATGGTTGAGATATTTTAACGCACGAGCGGAGCGAGCGCGTTAATAGTTCGAGACCATTAATCGCTACATTAATAAACGAGTTTATTACAAGATTTTTCCGTCGACCTCATCATGATTTGAGTATTAATTCTTCATTGAAATAAATTTTTATTTTGCATGACAGATACACTTGACACAAAATAAATTTCTATGTTCATTTCGATATATTTATATTTATGCTCCCGATGGAACAATTTGAGAAATTCATAGATGGAATATTATACATGTGACATTCTGAATAGTTAATATTACCTACAATATCCGATAAGAAATATGTGGAACTGGTGGAAGCTGAAGTGTTATTTACTTTCGAACGATTATTGCATAAAATTTTTTCCGCAGTTTCTACTTTATTTTGTATAGAGTTTAATTTTTCGATTTGAGTTATGAATCCTTTTCTCTGTAGAATAACAGTACAGACACAGAATAATTCAACTATTCCGTGCTGAATACTTCTGTGTTTGGTTGCCCATGACAATCATACATTAAAATAGGAGAAATTGAACATTAAAATGGGTCATTAATGATCAATTTCGTTTCGTGTACGTTAAAGTAAGCTTTTATTAAGAGGTCGACAGAAAAAATTATTTATTACTAAAAGAAAAATTTGGTGAAAGATTGGGTTTTATCTGAATTAATTCCTCACTAGATTAGCTAACAAAAGTATTGATCAACTTAGCATTCTCTTCTTCATACTATGTTATAATCATAAAAAATTAAGTACTCCAGGTAAAAAACAATGAAGTGTTGCCTCAGTTTCATTACTTGTGATCAATGCAACTCAGTGATAAATTATAACAAATATGCTGCGCCACCAACCAGTGGCGGCGTGGGTGACCGCCTACGGCCTCGCGGAACTAGGGGCCTTGCTGCAATATATATATATATATATATATATATATATATATATATATATATATATATATATATATATATATATATATATATATATATATATATATATATATATATATATATATATATATATTTATATATATATAATATAATATATATATATATATATATATATATATATATATATATATATATATATATATATATATATATATATATATATGCATAACAATTATCCATGAAGTGATCCGACAATATATTATTTTTATTCAGTGGACTGCACTAGAGACTGTATTAAAATTGAACAAATGTCATTATCTCAAGATATTGTAATACATCAATCAACACAGTAGAAAAAAACTTTATCGGATCACTTGCAGACTGAAGAATATTTAACTAATACAATACTGGGAGAGCTAGAAAAAAATGGCTTAGATATTCAAAACTGTCGTGGCCAAGACTTTGACAATGGTGCAAATATGGTAGTTTTAGTAAATAGTAGAGTTGAAACTCGAATATTGAGTATAAATTCTCGAGAATTTTTTATATATATATTTTTTTTATATATATATATATATATATATATATATATATATATATATATATATAATATATATATATATATATATATATATATGTTATGTGCCGTTAGTAGACATAGCAAATTCTTTTGTGGTAGCAAAAAATTTTCTGGGTTTATTGAGAAAATTTATTTGCTATTTTTAAGTTCTAGCAAATGCAGAAAATTAATCAAAGGCAAACTAAAGCTTAGTATGAAGCCTTCATCAGACACCAGATGGGAGATCAGGACTGGGGCAGTGAAGGATATATTACTGCAAAATTAAACAAAACAATCAGACACACTTAGTGATTGTGATTCGGTTTTGAACAAAATTAATGAGTAAAGCAGTTATGATATGCCTAAAAACTTCAAAAATTAAAGGGTAGCCAAAGACAGCGAGCAACCTATACAGCTTCCTAAAAGCCGGTAAAAAACAGATTTTTCAATACCAGCAAATAAAATGAACGCCAAATATTGCTGACGAAAAGGTTGATGATAAAAATGGTGATAAAAATTTACTGTTTGCTGTCTGTTAATTACAGAGACCACCACATGTTGAGATTATTGTGATAAGAAAAGGATGTACAGCGAACAATAAATAGAATAGTAGCTGTCAAGAGTTAGCAAAGAAGAAGAGGGCCTCACGAAATGTATCTTGCCCACATCAAATTATGGTCTTACCCCGCCACTGCCACCAATCAACAATTGTAGAACAGAGCATTTGCCAGCTGGATCCTAAATGTGGGAGCACTAGCCGAATGCGTTTGTCACTGTTAGAAATCCAATGCAGTGATATACATTATACACATAATACAGATCTTCAATATTTCAAATTCAAGCCATAGTAATATGTATCTTCACTCTTTTTTTTACATGCTTCTGGTAATATGGTGTGAATGTTTCAATGACCATAAGATTATTTTGAACTGGTATAAAATTTAGTTGATTTTAGTAAACCAAAAGGAAGGCAAACTGGTTTTCAAGAAGAAGGTAGCTCAAAGATACCTATAGAATTACTAATAGATGACTAAATGGATGATTGAGTCAAACAATGAACTTCATATTTATGGAATCAGTTTCAACTTCAATTCAACCTTCTACGAAAACGTCTCCACCATTGGCAAGTTCGGATTGAAAATCTATTCAGACCAAATCGTAAATGGGAGAAATTTTCCACAATAGTACCAACATATCAAAAATTTTATTTTCTAGAGCTTTTTGGTGGTGTATGGAGCAAAAGAAACCGAATTTTGAACGATTTTTGCACCACATAACACCTTCCAAATTGAATTAGTCGTTTAAAAGATTGTACAGGCTGTCCCATTTTCGATGTCCTTACAGGGTGACTCGCTTATTTTTAAAGATAGAGATTTGCGGTTTCCGCGAACGTTGGCTACTTTTTTGTGAAACTCACGATACCGTAAACAAAATTTTCATAGCTTGCTTCGTTTTTGAGATACAGGGCGAAGTTGAAAATATTGCATTTTGGCCCCCGCCTTGTATCACAGCTATCTTTCAACTTATAGGAAAATTAAAAACTGTGTTTTATATACTTTTTTACGTAGAATCCAGTGGCGTAGTGAGATTTTTGAAATGAGCTACCATTGTTCAGATATAACACAAAGTTATATTTTTTTAAATGGGACACTCTGTATATTTTTCCATATTCAAAACATAAATGCTTTGAGCTTTTTAAAAATATATAATACTTATATAATATTTCAAGTATTAGCCCTGTATTTAGATAAATTTCATTTTTGTTATAGCAAGTCAAGACAAATATCACTTTAGTAGAACGTTCAGCGCAATAAACAAATATCACTCTCATTCGTATATGGTAGCATGGAAAGTACCTATTCATTAAAAAAATATTATTCAGTATGGGTCACTAAATAATTTGACAAAACAATAAATTTAAACTCTTATGAAACACTCTTTATCGACCATGAACGCTGTGGACCTAATTAGTAGGTAGCTATGGAAAAAGAGCAAGTGCAGAATGTATATAGGTCCTGTCACCTACCTGTCAAAGTTAACAAATTTTTCTCACAATGGCGAATGATAATCCAAGATATCAAAATTACGAAAAATTATATATGGTTGGGATATATTACCAAGTAGGTTTCAATCCAAATCAAGCGATGGACCTCTATGTTGAAAGGTATTTACTATTACCCATTTACTGGGTGTCAGTAAGATAATAAGATAGGAAATTTAGGTTTCCTTAAAGGAGACAACCGAGTAGGAGAATATTTGGCAGACTAAAAAGAAATTTGGAAAATTTTGGATCTTTTGAAAAGCCTAGACCAAAAAGTTATAGGAAAGAAAATGCTGAAGATGTTGAAATTAGTGTCCTCGCAAAGGTAGAAGAGAACAAAAATACTTCTTGCAGAGAAATTGAAGATTCGATTGGCATTCCAAAGACAAGAGTTTCGAAGATATTGAAAATGCATAAATATACCTCAAACTATACCTCAAACTATACATCATCTGCACCCAGGTGATGCTGAGAAGCGCATTGAGTTTTGTAGTTGGTATATACAAAAGACGGGAGAATGAAAGCTATATAAGTAGCGCTGGCATTTTTAATCGAAATAATCATCGTTATTGGTCAAATGAAAATGAGCACGTTACGGTGGCTCGTCAACAGCAAGGCAGATTCGCGGCTTCAATGTATCGGTTGTTTACAACTTTTTTTCTTCAACCAGCGCAATTTTTATTTAGAAACTTCATGTTTTTTCTTGGTACCTTCCCGGATTCTGAAGTTGACTGAGAGTTGAAATTTGGTAAGTGGATCGAGTTGATTTTAGGTAGGTATTCTTTGAGAGTTTCATCTCTTGCTCTTATTTCACCTTCATAATCCTTCTTCATTGACGTATAAAAGAATAAAAAAACAAAAGTTTAAAAAAATAGTACATAAGTGATAAAGCTATGCTACTTACGCGTTCTTTTACGATATGCAAAATGTACCTACATTGTGAGTAGAACTGAATGAAACAATCTGTTAAATATTCAGCCCAAATTACTTTCACAATTTCGAATACTCCATTCACTTAGAGTAATAATATGAAAATTATTGCTCTTACTAAGAATACCTTCACCTGAATATCAGAAAACGAGAATAGGCAAATAACATTGTTCTGTAATTTTGGCCAATTATTTTGATATTATAAAATCAATTTCTCTATTTCAAGAGTGAATATCTGAAATTAAATGAAAGAGTTTTCGTTTTGATATTTCTCAGAGAATTCCAAGTAAAATATAATTCCACTTTAAGCCACAGGGCATCCTCCAATTTACGTTCATTATATCTGAATGCAGCTAAAACTAATGAAGTTGTACCATTATCAAAGTTTTGAATGCTATGAGTAGTTCATTAAAGGAGCATATTTTATGTATTCATAGGATTCCCCTAAATATTTCAACCAATTTGATGATATTCAAAACGGTATTTTGAATGTTGCTACCTATTTAATTCACATTACAATAAGAACAATCTCTACAATTTACCTTATGGACAGAAAACAGTGTGTCAAAATACAAAATTCTTTCAGTGATTTCCTGTCTGTGCAGTGCGGTGTTCCTCAGGGTACTATTCTCGGACCAATTATGTTTATCATTTATATTAATGCAATTTTTTCTCTTCCTATTGTTGGAGATTTGGTATCCTATGCTGATGACACAGCAGTTTTTTATGAGTCCGATTCTTGGCATCGATTGAGAGAACTGGTTCGAGAGGATTTTGGAAGGATTGCCGATTTCTTGGATCTCCGACTACTCACTTTGAATAGAAGAAAAACAAAATTTCTGCCATTTTCTTGTAATTCTGTAAATATGCCGACATACGATTCAATTGAGATAGAAGACGATTTTGTGATATATTCGGATGTGTCCATAAAGTATTTAGGAGTTGTTTTCGACAGACATTTGAGATGGAACCTACAAATAGATCATGTTGCGACGAAGCTTCGAATGTTGATTCCAAAATTTAGAGACCTGAGGACTTATTGTGACGAGAAACTCCTAAGGACAATATACTTAATGCTGGTTCAACCAATTTTAATTTATGGCCTGTTGGGATGGGGTGGTGTCGCGGATAATCATTTGAAAAAATTGGAGGTGTCCCAAAAATGGATTCTAAAAATTATATACAGCAAAACATCGAGATTTCCATCTGACGAACTCTTCCAGCGATCCGGAATAATGGATCTCAGACAGCTTTTCTTTGTGGTTCTTGCAATACATCAGCGAAGAAATCTTCACGGTGTGAGTTTTTAATGATCATGTCATCAAACGAGGCTGAGGGGTCAATTGATCTTTACACCGAAGGCCAACAAGACGATCTTTCAGAAATCACATACCTTTTTGACACCAAGAGTATATAACGTCCTTCCAGTTCATATAAAATTCAGTAGCAGCAATAATCGTTATAAAAAATTATTAAAGTCCTGGATACTTGGTCTCTCCAGACAGTTTGTGAGAAAAATTTTGAATATGGATAGTTTTATCATATACTTATAAACTAACCCTTACTTAGAACGATCAACTGAGAACTTGTTGACCCCTTTGACATGATGAACTGTTTGACGATTTTTTGATGTGAAAGGACTGTGGTATCAATCCTCAAACAAGGTGGTTACCTGGCATCTCGATCACTTGGGATGTCTTTTAATCTTCTTCGAGGTATTTTGCTTTGAGTCATTTATTCAGGTTATGGACATGTAACATATATTCATGTTTTGTAAATTAGGTAATTATTGTATTACTCATGTATTGTAGTATTTCTTATTTCTTTGAATGAATATTAATAATAATAATAATAATTAACAAATTTAAATTTTATTCATCAGTTTTCAACAGAACATTTTGAAGAATTAAAAGAGTTCTCACAAATATCAAACCAAATATCAGTACCTATAGCATATCTCAATTTGAAAGAGAAGTTTGTCGTGAGAGCTATAAACTCATTCATTTGAAAACTTCTATTGAAAATAATGAAAAACTCTATCGCAGCGAGCTGCATTAGAAAAGCAGATTTTCATAACTTATCTAGTTTGAAAAATCTATTCATTCATTCATGAGTTTTGTTCCGAATTATGTGTAAACAATACCTACTTCCTACCCGGGTGTCAACTCCCCAAAGAATTTGTCCCAAAACCAATCGCATCCAAGATTTCATACGAAACTACGTACTCACAAACTTTCAACCCTATTGCTACAAAATTACGCCCTTTATCGCGTGAACAAGATTTATTTCCTCCTCCGCGGGGTCAACCTCCCAACCAAGTCACGTACTATACAAGATAGCATACGAAACTACCTACCTACAAAGTTTCAACCTTATGGTCCCAAAATTGCGACTTCTATCGTGTAAAAAAGATTAATTTCCACCTCTGGGGGGTCAACCCCCAACCAATTCAAAACGAATTCCATCCAATACCCATTAGAAACTACCTACTCACAAACTTTCAATTCTATTGCTTCAAAATAAGGCCTTTATTATGTAAACAATATTTATTTCTTCCCCCAGGGTGTCAAGTCCCCAACCAATTCAAAACAAAATCAAACACCATCCAAGGTATCTTTCGAAAATACCTACTTACAAACTTTTTACGTTATTACTCCAAAATTGCGACCTTTATCGTGAAAATAAGATTTATTTCTTCCCCGGGGGGGTCCACCCCCCAACCAATTCAAACCAAAACCAATCCTATTCAAGATATCATACAAAACTACATAGATACAAACTTTCAATCCTATTGCTACAAAATTGCGCCTTTTGTCGTTGAACAAAATATTTATTTCCCCCCTAAGGGTGTCAACCCCTAAGCAATTCGATCCAAAATCAATCCCATCCAAGATATCATACGAAACTACCTATTTACAAACTTTCAATTCTATTGCTTCGAAATTGCGCCCTTTATCGTGTAAACAACGCTAAAATACATATGCTTATACACATATATATATATATATATATATATATATATATATATATATATATATATATATATATATATATATATATATATAAATATAAATATATATATATATATATATATATATATATATATATATATATATATATATATATATGCCAAGCATCTTAAAAAGTTATGAAACGAACAACTATCTTGATCCTATGTCCAACTTTGCTAATCGCACCGATTTTAATAAGCAGGTTTTCAAAGTGAAAACTTGCTAAAAGTATCACTTCTTCTTGAAACTTGAAAGTGAACTAGTAACTAAGCTAGGGTGACAACGCACGAGCCGCCAACCGCCGCGGTTGGCGGTCGAGCGGTCGCGCGGTCGAGCGCGGATTGCTCTTGCGGTGGCCGTCGCGGTTTGTTGATCGCTAGTCGTCATGAAAGTGTCCGCGGTAGTAGCTCTAGCCATTTGGCAAATTTAAATTCTATCTAAAACACGAAACAAACGCCGTTGCAATGCAAAATATTGGATTCACCCTCTGCTTCAACAAAGAAGTAGTAAAGGAGCATTCGTAATTTTCTATAGAGAATTGAGAAACTTCGAAGACAAATTTTTCAATTATACCAGTATGTCAACGTCGTCTTTCGGTGAATTACTGAACAAAATTGAAAAGGAAATTACCGGAGTGACTAAAAATATCAAATGTACTACAAATGTTAAATTAATAATGAAGGGAAACCGCGCGATATTGCGTTCTCGTGCGTGGTCTGCCATTCAAGTCTGTACAAATCGACTACCGCAAGATTCGCGCGCCCGATGTCGACTACCGCCCTACCGCGCGGCTGCCCGTGCGTTGTCTACCATATATTCCTGTACAAATTAACAACCGCCCGACCGCCAACCGCCGCGGTTGGCGGCTCGTGCGTGTTCCTACATAACTCTAATGTATTATATATAAAAGCATGTAGCTCAATCATTTTGTTTGATTAATATTATTATATATATATATATATATATATATATATATATATATATATATATATATATATATATATATATATATATTAAAATAGTTGATGGAATCCGTCGTTACTACGTGATAATTTAACATGATTAACAAAACTAAATTTGATTTTACTACGTTTATTATCACAAAATCGGGCAGATTGAGTTAAGTTCTTAACTCAATCTGCCCGATGATGGTCTAGTGACCGAAATTGCAATCGCAGTGTTATATTTTTCAAAATATTTTGTGATAATAAACGTAGTAAAATCAAATTTAGTTTTGTTAATCATATATATATATATATATATATATATATATATATATATATATATATATATATATATATATAAACCTAGGAAAAGTCGTTAGGTACGCAGCATGCAGGAAGTATACTCTTTTAACAATATTTCGTTTTATTGGCATCATCAGGGAATGCTTAAATATTGTTAAAATACAATGAACAATGAAAAACAGTACATTCTAAAACTACTCTCAGTGTCCATGAAGTTTTGTGCATAGATTTCATACAATTGACATAAACAATAGCATTATATATATTAAAATATACATATATATATATATATATATATATATATATATATATATATATATATATATATATATATATATATATATATATATATATATATATATATATATATATATATATATATATATATATATATATATATATATCTATATATTTATATATATATATATATATATATATATATATATATCCAAACCAAGCTGGAGCTAGCTACATAAGTCTCGACGACATCGGTGATCATCCCAATACTTATCATGGTGATTGTGTGAGGAGATACCATAATGGAACGATTGAAAAGGTAGACAGCTGTCCAACTCTTATTCTAGCCTCATCATTATTGTGAACCTACCTAATATTCTAATTATATTGTATAGCTCATTTGCTCGTAACTGACAACTCCAAAGGTTGTGCACCGTGACATGTACACAATCCATAGCATCGTATCAGGCACAAACCAACAAGTTAGATTGAATACAAACTGTGCGGGAAAGACGATAACACAATAACGACGAAATACTCAACTATCGTTCACTTATATCCTTTGACATGGTCATATTGATGTTTCCGACATTCACCACTTTGAGGATGTATGAAAATATCGTTGACGTCAAGGCTGAAGAATTTGGGCTAGTAAGTAATATTCTCCTTTTTTCAAATTCAGAGATTATCCATGAAAATTCTGAATTTCGTACGGATACCATATTTATTTCCTATGCAGTTGAATGCAGGTATGTATTCAATTCATAGCTACGTATAAAATACAACATAAAAATCTTTAACGGTACAGAAAATCAGCAGAAAAACATCTTTTACTGGTTTTGCTTGCAATTTAACTGCACAATATCTGTCAATAAGGTAGGCCATGATGACGAGAAAACAGAATATATTAATCATTATGACTACAGCATTAGAATACTACTTGAATTAACTTGGCTTGAAAATCAGTTGCTTGATTATTACGTTTCATCAAAGAATAAGAAATAAAGTTTCACTTGAAAGATATTCAATATAAACAAACTATAAAAATTAAGAGCGATTGAAAGAACAGAAAAAAATAGTTAGTCTTGTGATAAAAAATAACTAGAGAGGAACTCAACTCAAGATCCAGCGTTATACTGAACGAAAAACTTCAATAACAATCACCATTTTCCACAATTTCAGAAATATTGAAAATGAATAATGATAAGGATATTGAAGTAGCACTTATTGATATTCTAGTTATGGTAATTAAAATTTGAATATCATAAACATAGCCGCGAGAGTGGTTTTGAGCTCCAGTGAATGGTGAAAAAAAATATGGCTCCAAAGAAAAACAAGAGTTTTATAGCATATCTTGAGAATGGAAAAGATTAGAATCTTTTCTTTCAATTCCAATTTCTTCACCTTGGTAGATTACTTCTTTGTAAAAAAATTCCATATCCTTCTAGAAATACCTATTATTGAAAGGAATCAAAACATATCCAAAGATTTTCAGTTTTTTCAAAATGACTCAATAACTGCTGAAATTTTTCAAATAGCATAATGAAAATTCAATCATCTTTGTCCCTTCCACAAATAGTTCAAGAAAGAGCAATACTTTTTCAATGAAAGCATTGGGGCAGGTTGATGTAGTTTCATGAAAAGGAATTCCTATTCATCCTTCAAAAGGCAACATAAAAAATTACGATACTCAGAAATTACTCGTCTAGCCAATTCCTAATATTCACACCATACTGAGCTGGCTCAACGTCGTGCTCTGCCATTGCATAAACCACGTACATTGTGGATATCTGCTACAAGCAGCACAATTAACTGGACGATTAATAATTGACAGCTCATTTTTCATTACCTAGAGAATCAAAAAACGTCATTTGTTTTCAGGTCTACTGATTATTTTCTCTTCAATTTGCACATTGAAAACCTAAAAATCAATTCGTGAATAAATATTCAATTGAATTTTTCTTAAAAAATCTGCTTCCTATGAAGTATAAGAAGAGTACCTTGTTTGTCCAAAAAGCTTCATATTTTCAAATTTTGAAGTCAAAATTACTAAAAGTTAACCTCCAAAAAATTTGGGCCAAATTTTTCCCAATATCCTTCTACAATACGCACTCCTGAAAATATTGCAATACTAACTTTTAGTACATTGAATAGAGAGTAAAGAGTTTCGTAACTGTACCAAATTTTATTCAATTACCTTCACAGGTTTCGAAAATATTTACAAAAAACCACCATCAGGTCTTCATCTTAAACATCCTGTATCTTAAAAACGAAGAAGTTGGGGACTATAGTTTATTTGAACTTTTATCTCTATTTTTTGGAGTAAAATACGTGGTTGAAATACTGACGTCTAATTTCGGGAAACCCGTTTATATATATATATATATATATATATATATATTATATATATATATATATATATATATATATATATATATATATATATATGTGTATATATATATATATGAATTATATATATAGATATATATGTATATATTTATATATATATAGATATATATGTGTAAATATTATTTATATATATATATTTAGATATATATATATATATATATATATATATATATATATATATATGAAATAGTAATTGTGTAATTCTTGAAGCATGTAATTCATATCGTACATATCTGTATGCATGACATAGGCGAAAGCTACTGCATTCGATATACGAACCAATATTGGCTCCAGTTAGGCCAATATTTGAGCATCGGATCTTGATTTGCTCGACGTGCCTTTACTTCCCAATCAAATGTAAAGATAGGCCTTTATGTCGTTAGTGGTTAAGCGATAAACATGATTATGTGGATTTACTAAACTACCCTGATTCTGATTTCTTCAATGAGACGGTTTTTCAAGAGTTGGAATGAATGGATTTAATAGAATAACAAACGTGATTGTTCTGTTGATATTTATGTTGCACAATACATACTTGAAGTATGTATTTTTTTTAGCATTTTTCGTACTTCAGGTTTATATATTGGCATTATTATTATTAAATTTCAACGAGGAGTTCCTCTCATTAACTTTATTTTTTGACGGCGCTTTGTATGAAGTTATCCTCCGTTTTAATATGAGTTAATGTACCAGTCCATATATACATATATATATATATATATATATATATATATATATATAAATATAATTTTGAGTGATTTTCTTTGAACTCTTGTCGAAATGTCTGTTATTAGAAACGGTAATTTGAAATTTAACCCTATTCAAAATTTCATAAAATTATAAAAAATACATTACAGATATTTTCAGAAGACTTAACTAGTTTTTCAAGTATGATGTTTACACATCATCGTAACACGTAGTCATACTTTGTATACAAGACAAAATCATTTGTAGATAGCAGTAAGAATAATTCAATAAAATTTCCAAATATAAATATTACACAAACTATGAAATATCTAAACTATAAGCACGAAAAAAAAATTCAGATTTACTTTTGGTAGACACGCCATTGAATCCAAAAAAATGTGAGAATATTGAATTAGAAGCAATCACTTCATAGATGTAAAATATTACACGCTGATAACGAAGAAAAGAGATTAAAATTTTTCGTTGCAATAAAAAAATCCGAAGCACACAACTGGAAATATCCTATTCTTAATGACGAGATGATCTTCAATATATCACCATAACAGCTAGCTATAAGTACCAGACTATGAGATTTTTCATCTTCATTTAAGGATCATGTTAACGATGTAAAAGTTTTAAATACAGATTCTGGGAATGTCATGATAGTATGTATTCAAACACCAGACTTGAAAACCTAGTTAAGTCCTTTAAAAACTTTTGATAACGGGTAAGCAACCCGAAAAATTTTAAAGTAAATTTGTTATTAGAGGAAAGTGGGAGACCTAAGAAATATTCTTAATAGTTTCTCAACCATCACTATAAAAAATAGGAAATTGATCTGAATACCTCAAATATTTAGTTATTCCAAAATTCTCGTGCTCTTATTTGACTTTTGCTTTTCTGAAATTTTTAATTTATTAGCTGGTCCATTTGCGATGTTTTCCCCACCTCTTGGGGTAAAACCGCTCATAGTTTGGGGAAACTTCGAGTATAAAAGAAATATGAAAACTTAAATGAAATAATTAATCAAAACAAGAAATAACAATAATTAGTTAAGTTTTATAGTATTTAATTTGAAATATAAGCAAATATTTCACAAGTAGAATCATTTGAAACTGGTAAATTCTCTTTCTATTTTTGAATATGGATTGTTTGTGAAACATATTGCAAAAAAAGTTTTCTGCACTATTGTATCTCTTCATTACGACCGAACTATCACTAATTTTCAAAATTGTGTTTGATTTTATTTTTTACTGCAAAATCGTATGCCATTTTTCTGCATCCAATAGGTCGAAACTGTGGCTTCAAACTAATTTCCATCTATTTTATGGCTTCACAAACTATCCTGAAAGTAATGAACTACCTGAAATTGGATATACCTGACTCATTATATAACTTAGACGAATCACACAACCTATCAGATTTAATTCATGATATTTGAGATTATCTCCGAATTCGATGATTCTAATACATCCCAAGTCAACTGAAACGAACTATCTCGACACAAACGAACACCTCAGAAATAACTCCTTAAACGGAACATCAAAGCCGTTTCATAATAACATCCCAGAATGAGTAAATGAATAGATGAATCAGAGAAGGAATGGCTTGTACTACAGGCACCTTTAACATCAACTTGATTGGAATTAGTGCAAATTAGTGAATGTGATATTAATCACCCTCTCAACCTCAGAAACTGTGGCGGATCTGAAACTTCGCACAGGAGAATCCGCGCTGAATCTGTAGCAGTTTAATATTCAAATTTAGTCAAATTCTCTTCCATGATCTAGAGAATAAAGAGTCATCATGCTAATAATAGAAAAGAATGATGAGGAAACTTCCAGCTATGTGTTCAGATCAGTGCTTTTTGATCAGAAGAATATATAAATCGAAAGATTTCTCCAGTAGAAGGGCTTATCAGTCGAAATATGGTTTTCCCTCTACATTGTGCCAAATTTCTGCAGATAACACTAAAAAAAATTTCAATAAGATTTGGTGAACTCAACTTAAACCATAAGCACGAAAAGAAAAACTTTAAGTTCACTTTTGATGAATGATAAATATACATTGTTAGGTGAAACAAGTAGTATATATCAAGCCCACAATAACGTAGACACACCATTTAATTTAATATACTTTTAAAATAAATGCCCGATCATTGAATTAAAAGCAATTTCTTAATTTTGAATATTACACGCTGGTAACAAAGGAAAGATATCAGAATTTTTCAAAGCAATAAAAATATCCGGAGCACTCTATTAATAATATCCTCTTCTTAATGACTAGATGATCTTTAATCACTTCTATAACAGCTAGCTATGAGTACCTATGACTGTGACATTTACAATCATTTTAAGAATCATATTAACGATGCTCAACATTTAAATCCAGATTCTGGGAATGTCAGGATAATATGTATATAAACACCAGACTTTAAAAACTGGTTTAGTCCTATGAACCTTCCGATAACGAGCAAGCAACCCGAAAGAATTGTAGAGTAAATTTATTATCATATCCTGAAATTTATGCATAAATATATATATATATATATATATATATATATATATATATATATATATATATATATATTTATATATATCTTGGATTGATTGGGCCGATACTTGGTGTAAGTTAATGAACATATTAAAACAATGGTTAAAAATAACAATTTACACATTTATTATAAGAAATAACGCATGACGCAAGTTTCGGTGGAACTTCACCTTCTTCAGATGCTAATGGCAAAAAAACTGTTTCTTTGCCATTAGCATCTGAAGAAGGTGAAGTTCCACCGAAACGTGCGTCATGCGTTATTTCTTATAATAAATGTGTAAATTGTTATTTTTAACCATTGTTTTAATATATATTTATATATATATATATATATATACATACATATATATATATATATATATATATATATATATATATATATATATATATATATATATATATATATATATATATATATATATATATATATATATATATATATATATATATATATATATATATATATATTTATATATATATATATATATATTTATATATATATATATATATATATATATATATATATATATACATACATACATATATACCTACTTCATACCCGTAAAGTCTTATATATCTTTAACCTCAAACTCAATGTAGCATCATACATTCAGTCGGTAGAACTGTGCCTTTAAACTAATTTCCATCTATTTTATGGCTTCACAAACTCTATCCTAAAAGTAATGAACTATCTGAAATTTGATATACCAGACTCATTATATAACTTAGACGAATCACACAACCTATCAGATTTAATTCATGATATTTGAGATTGTCTCCGAATTCGATGATTCTAATACATCCCAAGTCAACTGGAACGAACTATCCCGACACAAACGAACACCTCAGAAATAACTCCTTAAACGGAACATCAAAGTCGTTTCATAATAACATCCCAGAATGAGTAAATGAATAGATAAATCAGAGAAGGAATGGCTTGTACTACAGGCACCTTTAACATCAACTAAACTTAACTTTAACAGGAGAATCCGCGCTGAATCTGTAGCAGTTTAATATTCAAATGTATTCAAATTATCTTCCATGATCTAGAGAATAAAGAGCCATCATGCTAATAATAGAAAAGAATGATGAGGAAAGTTCTAGCTATGTGTTCAGATCAGTGCTTTTTGATCAGAAGAATACTCACTCACCATTCGTATCATTTCTTTAACCTACAATATCTCTTTAGGTAGGCATAACTGTATATCCTGACAAACTACACCGTATTTTCCTGAACAGTTCACGACAGAACCCCACAGTAGATCCAAGAGACATGCCAGCCAAGCCCAATAATTTTCGTCCCTCTAGAATACAAACTCTATCTAACGCAACACGAAACTCATTGATGATGTTTCATTATTCAGGTTCTCTATTAAGCTGAAACTTCAATTATTCAATGTAATATAATAAAGTTACATTGTAGCGTAATTAATATGCTCGAATAATTTCAATGTACTAGATTATTTTGAAATATTTCTGTTCATTTTAACATATACTTACTCTAAACTTATTGAAAAACATTTTTCTCGAATCAACAAGTAAGGTGAATGCAACATGCAATTCCTCTTGATCTTGATTTCATCGAAAACATTTTCCGTATTCATGTTAACAAAATTTATTGATATTCAAGTGAGCTTATGGATTGATTGGGCCGATACATGATGTAAATTAATAAACATATCAAAACAATGGTTTATAAAAACAATTTCCACATTTATTACCGAAACGTGCGTTATGCGTATTTTATATAATAAATGTATGAATTGTTTTAATAAGTGAGCTTAATTTATGTTTTCTTTTCCCAACTTCAAAGATTCAGTAATGCTTCTAACTTGCCATAAATTTCTGTATTTTTCGAAAAAACTTCATCCGCTATAGTCATAGAATAAATGTAGCTAGCTTTATATATATATATATATATAAATATATTCGCAACAAGGAGGATACATAATTCTTAAAGAAAGGAGGCATTGACAAGGGATGAAACATGACTTCTTCATAATGTTGAGCAAAAAAAATCTTAAGTAAAGTTGAACGAAACACCTTCAGAGGCCGCAAAAGACAGTCTCCATCCAAAGAAGGTCAGGAATTGGAAAAAAATTAAAAAAGCGTTATAGTCATAGAATAAATGTAGCCAGCCACATATTAGATCATACTTAAATAAATTCAAATTGATCCTTATAAGATATTATATATTTTATAAGGATATTATATAAAATACATATATATATATATATATATATATATATATATATATATATATATATATATATATATATATATATATATATATTTATATATATATATATATATATATATATATATAAATATATAATATATATATATATATATATATATATATATATATATATATATATATATATATATATATATATATATATATATAATCTCTTGATAATTATTAGCAATAACAGGCTTGTTGAATCTCTAAAAACTCGATTTTATTAAAAATTTTACGTTTCGCCACGACATTCGTGGCTTTATCGAAACATTTGAAAAAATTGAAATTTCTTTGACATTTATTGATTTGAAAAAATTTGAATAGATAAAAAAGACTACTATGTTTCACAAAAATTTTTCGGCTGTGGCCGTTCTTTGTTATTTATTACGTGCTATTCAGTCCAATATTAACATTCAAATCTGTTATTATTGGATGGTAAGGGAAACCACAGAAACCTTTATCCACGTAATGTTCGAAATAGGTCCAAATTATTTTGATTTTGAAAAGTCAAAGAATAGGGCACTATGTATCTTTTTTCCAAAAATTTCTCATTGCGGCTGTGGCCGTCTTCAGTTATTAATTACGTGCTATTTAGTCCAATATCAACAGACAGGGCTGTTGATATTAGATGGGAAGGGAACCACAGAAACCTTCACCCACGTGATGTACAAAATAGGTTTGAAATATTTGATTGTTTTCTTTAAAAAGACATTTTGTCTAAGAAGATGAGTTGTTATGGTTAGAGTTTGTTTGTTGAATTATTTTGTTTTGACTTATGTTGTTTCTTAGAAAAATTGAAGAATTAAACCTGCGTATATTGAACTCAAACGTTTGATATCTGTTCTATCATTTACGACTTTATTCAAATTTTTTTGAATATGTGACATTTCTAAAATTTCTCTGCGTTTTTGATCTTTTTCTATTTCTAAAATTTTTGTGCTATTAAAGTTGAAAGTATGATTCTCATTGTTTTTATGTTTTATTAGTGCTGTGGTTTGTGTTCTGGTATATTTGTGTGCTTTTAATCTTTCTTTTAAATTTTGAAAAGTTTGTCCTATATATGATTTATTACAATTATTACAGGGTATACTGTATATGTATATATATATATATATATATATAATATATATATATATATATATATATATATATATATATATATATATATATTATATATATAATATATATATATATATATATATATATATATATATATATATATATATATATCAGGGGCGGCTATTCGAAGGCGGCTAAGGAGGCTAAGCCTCCTCCTCAATAATATTCCGTGTATCACTAATATATTATATTGAATAGTCAGCATTCAGCATATTCATATTTATCAAAATCATATTTTTTTTATGCACCTACCTTCCTTTCAACCTACATTATATAATATAATTCATTAATTATGATAGAAGGTATTTATATTTACTGCATTTCATTCATTTCAAGATTTGTGGCAACGCTGCAGAGTTTCAAAAACGTATATTTTCAACGTTCATTATGCCTGCCACAGAAAAGCAAACAACGGTGCGAATACTGCGAATGAATACATCATTGCAATAAGAAAGGAAAACAAATTATTTTGTTGGCAGTGTTTACTTTTTACTAGGGAAAATGTCTTTGTTTGGCACTGGCATCTATGCAGGAATTATGGTAATTATCGATAATACAACAGACTGCCCCGATTTTCTTGAAATTTCGGATTATAGCTTATTTTGGCCTGAAAAAGCCGAATATGAAGTCAGATTTTGTCGCTGGGTCATCTTTTTTCTTCAAAAACTTTAGCTGACCTGACTTTTTCTAACCTTACTAACCTAACCTCCGAGATCATAAAAGTATGAAATTCATGAAATAGATGAATTTTATTATCAAAAAGATAATGTTTTTATTATATCTATAAAAAAATGGATGTCTATACCAACGAATTTATTAAAATTTTTCAGTTTAGGTCTAAATGTATATTTTATTATTTTATTTTGTTGTTATTTCAATAAGTTTTGTTTGACTTTTATGAAAAGAATTTTATTCTAATCTATTTTTGGGTTGGTTCTCGCTGGGCAACAATTGATTAATTCCTCGAATAGGTACCTATTTAATATTTTAGGGTGCTTGTTTAACTTTGATTTTCTTTAAAGTATAAGGCGGTTGACCTTGAAATCCTAAAAATGTTCGCCTATGGTGTATTTTTTAACACCTCTTGTAGCCTCCTTAAACCAACACCTCACGAGCCGCCACTGATATATATATATATATATATATATATATATATATATATATATATATATATATATATATATATATATATATGTATATATATAAATATATATATATATACATATATATATATATATATATATATATATATATATATATATATATATATGTATATATATATATATATATATATATATATATATATATATATATATATATATATATATATTCATATAAATATATTCGCAACAAGGATACATAATTCTCAAAGAAAGGACAAGGGATGAAACATGACTTCTTCATAATGTTAAGCAAAAAATATCTTGGATAAAGTTGAACGAAACACCTTCAGAGGCCGCAAAAGAAGGTCAGGAATTGGAAAAAAATTAAAAAAGTGTTGTTTTCATTCAAAAGAATTACACACAGCTTTCAAAAACTCATTGAAATAGGTTCAAATCTTCTGCGTTATATATATATATATATATATATATATATATATATATATATATATATATATATATATATATATATATATATATATATATATATATATATATATATATATATATATATATATATATATATATATATATATATATATATATAGGTATATTGAAAATGGATATTTGTTCGCGAGAAATATTTTATATCATTGAGGGAATAATTCATGAAAAATCATTTGACAAATCAACAAAGCTACTTTCATGAGACTTGATGACATAAAATTCCCAAATACCATTAAACGGAGAAAATCAAAAAATTGGACATCCGCCTGCCCAGGATCAAAGCACTATAGTGTATGTTTTGCCCTTTAACGATCTCAGTGGTGTACCGTCCATCGACTGAGTACGCAATGACATTGAATGCTCATAACGACCTCATAATTCCTAACAAGAGCAATAATGACATATGAATAAATCACAGCGCCTTTTATATATTATTGGCCACTAATGGGTGTTAGGTACCTGAGTGAATTTTCTAACTTTCTCCCTCAGAGGATGAATGAGAATTTCAGTTCGTCAATTCATGAAGCTAGCTTCGTTGGAGGGTTGATGTGATTCGTCATTAATTTCTTAAACGAATTTCTAGAGCTCTAAGATGATTTTAACAAATAGGTTTGAAGTTCGGTGCAGAAACTCCCTCTGGTAGACATATGCTCTGAATATTGCGATTGTGTTATCTGCACACTTCGTGTGGCGAACGAACTGAACTCCTGGTAGAATAGTGGATATAATGATTGCCAAGCAGCTGCATAATTTATGTAAAATGTACTCAAGCTGGCAACCTTCCTCTGGTGTTTGAGTGCACGAAGCTGAGCGTTCAATAATAGATCGTCTACTAACCTTACTGATCTTTTCTAAATTGAGACAAGCAGGTGCAATCAGTGCTTAGTTGTTGAACTCCAATCATAAAAGCCGTTTTCTTATGCTGGACGAACTTTTGCCTTATAACGCAACAATCTTGCCAGGTTACGTTGAAATTAATTAATCAAGTCTATTGGTTGGCTCAATGATTTGGTTCTTCCAATCATAATTCAGGATCAGTGTAGAAAGTTCCTCTTGAAAAGATGGTTGCTTGGGTCTTGTTTGCAATAAAAGTTACTAAAATATCAGATCTCTTTCTAGAGATGATTTTCAGATTGCTATTTGAAGATTCAGCTTGCGCAACACGCTGATGGCCAAATATAGAAGCACCAACAGGCCTGCTGTTGGTGGTGAAAGTATATCAAATTACTGTCGATAGTGAAGCTCACAGTTTGTTTTTAGTGAAATTCAAGAGATCATTAACATATATGAGAATAACTTCGGTAACAAAATAGATCCTTGAAGCACACCCGTTCACAGAATGCGGTTTCGAGCTCGCACCATCAACCTCAATACGTATTTGCCTATCATGGTGGCAACTTTTGATCAAACCGAATAGCTGTTCGGGAAGACTATGGTATTCAATTAAGCTTCGATAGCATTGTCTTAGACAAGAGTTCATGTTTATATTTATTTACTTGTGATATACTTCCATAAAATAACAATTTTTCAATATGATGATATATTTTGCCTCACATTGATTCATACTTCATGTTTTTGACTATGCATGTATTTGTTACTCTTCTATACTATTTATATTTTTATATATCTATTATCTTGATGCATTCCAATACTTTCAATTTAAACAAAATGTATTTCTATTGATGCTTTTTTATATGTGCCTAGTAGAATATTTTTTGGTTACAACAAATGACTATTATTATTATAAATAACATGTCGTATTCAATAAAATTCGAAAAACGAGTTCCAAATCCAGAAGTTAACTGAAATTTCATTACCACATTTCCTTCGAGATCAAGATGAGCTTTCAGCAAAAATCTATCTCGGAAATAACTTCATTGAACATCTTTTTCAAATAAATTAGTCAAATCTAGCTCTGCCGGTCAACTTGGCATCAATAGAAAGATATAGCTTCCAAATGAATCTGAATTGTAATGCGGTAATCTGTTCGTATGTTGATAACTCTAGTCGGAATCCATTTGGGAGATTATGAGGGCCCCTTATTCGACAAAATCGGAAATAACTGAAACCACTAG
Source organism: Cynegetis impunctata (assembly GCA_030704885.1). Taxonomy (NCBI): domain Eukaryota; kingdom Metazoa; phylum Arthropoda; class Insecta; order Coleoptera; family Coccinellidae; genus Cynegetis; species Cynegetis impunctata. The sequence continues at coordinate 98,646 of JARQZK010003048.1, read as the reverse complement.
ACTAGGATTCAGTGCCAAACTTGTGAAAAGTATTGAGGGATGATTCTACCCAACATTTTCAAGTTTATATTGATTTTCACATTGCCTAAGATTTAGATGCAGAATTTGATTTCATCAGTGGTAAAGGATGCTTTTATTTCTACCGAATCATATATGAAATTAAATAATGTAAAACTGATGAAAAACGAATGACATAAACTTAAAATGTAACTGCCTTGCAATACTCTGGAGAATAGGATGTTCAAGAATAGTCCATAGCGTTTATGAGTAGTTCAAAATTAAATTTGAAATTTCGTAATTGTGATCTCCATAATAACTTCTCAGAGTTTTTATAAGCTCTCATGTTATTCGCATGTTTTTGTATAGAGCCAAATAACGTTAATCTCTTTCAGTGTTTCCGAATAGAAGGCGAACTAACCACAGCGGGGTAATTTGGTTGTTTATTGCAAGTCATTTGGAATTAGACTTTAACGGAAATTGATCCACATCAGTTTCAACTACATCTGTTGATATCCTCTTCATTAAAATAAATTTTATTGATAACAAAGAATATATATATATATATATATATATATATATATATATATATATATACATATATATATATATATATATATATATATATATATATATATATATATATATATATATATATCAATTTACTATGTTCGCTCAACAATTTCCTAGTTATTTCACAGAAAGACCATGTCTTTCTACTTTTTAATCGTTTTTAGGAAATATAAGTCTTTGTTGAATAGGGGCATTAATGTTTCTCTATGCCATATAGACACGCAAAAATGCAAGCAAACATCAATAGCTCGAAAAAAGAGCTTGTCAGCTTCCTCTTTTTCAATACTGTTTAGCTGTATATAGTTTTTTTGAAATCATATAATATAATAACTAGGAAATTCAAACTACACATTCAATTAATAAACTTATATGAAAATAATAATGAATATTGATGCTAAAAAAATAAACATTCAGTTTAATGTTTATAAATTTTGTTATAAATTTTTGAAATAGAATTTCAATTTAGAAATAATCAAAATACGATTGAATCCTCTCTATCATTCCTACAGATCTATTAATGTAGTTATTTTGGCAGCGTAATCAAACTAGACTTATCCCCAAAATTTTCCTAAATTCGTCTAAAATAACAGAAATTTTGACATTCTCCACATAGCATCTGAATAGGTGAACTATTACCGAAATATTCCTCAATAAATTTATATTATAAAGATGATAATGATTTGGACTACTAAGTCATCAATTTAATCGTCAATGTGCATCGATTATCATATAAGCAAATACTTTATAAATTCATCAAAAGGAAAAATTCATAACACAAAAAATTATGAAAGTAAGTATTGAAATATTGTTTAAAACATTATATCTCAAAAAGTACGTTATTTCAATTAATTTCAATAGGTTTCAAAGTAGCTTATGAGCTACTGAGGCAGTTAAATTTAGGAAGTTAGCCAATAAAGTAATCTGCTTTGCTGCACAGCTGATCATGATTTGTTTTTCAGATTTTTCAAGTATATTCGACAACTTTTCCTTCAAGTGATGACAAACTTCGATTATTTCTGCCGGTGTATTCAAAACATATTAATATTTTTCAATAACAATGTCAGCAATGAATGAGATTTGTTGAAATTCTTGTTTGGAAATATGAGTTTCTTTAGTGAATTTTCCTCATCAACAAATTTTGTGCGTATTCAATGAAATTTATAAGTTACTACTTGATGATTGTTAAAAGTTATAAATCGAGATAAATTCATTTTATTTATAATTTTGAACAATTTTCCAAGTGTCAGTTGACGTTTTTGATAATTGTTTGCTAAATTATAATTTTTTTGTCACTAAAAGGTCCGAAATTTTCAGGGACACATTAAGAAAATGTACACATGATCAATTAATTAAAACATTTTGGTCTCCAGCCTATATCATACATAATCATAATATTGAAAGAAAACGGAAGAAATTTTTCAAGTGGATAGCATTGAAAATGGGTTTATATACCATCAACATTCGATAATTGTAATGACGTCCAAAATCTTTCGTCTTTAGAATTACGTAGAAAACATTTTGACATAATGTTGATTTACAAAATGGTGGATAATTTTATTAATTGTTAATATTCATTAGGCATATTGAGCCTTAATTGAAGTCCCGTATTACTAAGATCGAGAGAAGTTTTGCTCCATCTAATTATGGTTTTAATAGTGCTTTAATGAGAGCACATCGCCTAGCAACTGCCTGTGAAGTTGATCATTTTTAAGTTCTGTTTTCTCCTTTGAAAACTACTTTGAAACACAGGCACTAGAGTGAAAGTTGTACATGGAATTGTTTATTGAAATCTAGTTTTTGTGAAAATGTATCTTGGTTATTACTGGGGAATTTATAATTGTTACTTTTCGATGTTAGTTGTTTTTTTCCTTTTTTGTGCACATAGTTTATGGTAGGTTAGTTTCATAAATATAAAATGACATGTCCATTTGATTAAATAAATAGATGAATAAATAAATAAATTTCTGCTAAGAATGTAAGAATTAAATACACTTAGAAATTCTTGAAATATTCCTAATATAGTAGTAACCTTGCAAGAATGTCGATCTATTATCATGATTTTTGTGGCAGTTCTTGTATATATAGTAGACATATATATTATGAGAGTCCCCATTGTCATCCATCCAAAACTTTCGATATCATCATAATTGAAGACCTTAGAGCAACAATGGTACAAGCCACAATTGTCTCCAAAATGACATATTTACATTTTTCACTTCAGAAGGCACCAATTTACCTATGAAATAAATGTTATTGATATTATTACATAGATGGCAGCACAATATATGAATATCCTTGTTGCTTTCAAAATAAAATCGAACTTTTTAAGTTTAGAAACGGTACAAGCCACGTTATTTCTACCATGGCGGCGTCAGGAAGTAGAACCGATGGACAAAATAGGGATGAATTTGCAGAAATTGATAATATCTCAGATTTTGGGTCTGAAGATAGCGTTAAGGATAAGGATTATATTGACGGTAATAGTTAGACTGAAACCTCTTCAGATACTGATAGGGAGTTGAGTTATCAAAATATGTGGCTTATCCTTTTTTTAAGTAAAATTATTGTGGCTTAAATTTTTCTTCCAAAAATTGTCAATAACGATGTTATTATATTTTATTAACTCTGAAATTCAACATTTTCTTGTTACTTGTTTCATAATACTTCAATATATGTATATATAACGTATTTTTTGTATATTATTTTCAAGAATAATAATATAAATTGAATTGTGGCTTATTCCCTTTTTGCATTAAAAAATATAAAATATACAAATAGTATGATTTCGGAATGAAAAAAATGATCAACTAAATAGTTATTTATTATACAAGGGAAAAAAGTATTAGATTTTAGCTCGAGGTTGTGTTGTCTCCCGACGCGAAGCGGAGGGATACAAAAAAACGAGAGCTAAAATCTAATATTTTTTCCCGTGTATAATACATCATTTTTTTCTGTGACGAGGCAAACGACGATTAAATATTGACAATACATATTGTTATAATATATTAAAGTCAGAAAATTATAGATGCGAAATTTGAATTTTTAAAATGGTAGGCTGTTGTACTTTCAGCGACAATTAGACCTGCGTTGCTAAGGAATCCTTTGAAGTAAACGAATATCTGTCAATTTAGTTCTATTGATTTGATTTAAAAATTGCGAACTTAGTAGTTGTTTAGTAGTTGTTTTGGATAATATAAAGTGAAAAAAATGTCTGATTCCGAGTTATATCTGACTGCACCGTCATCAAACTAACTACATTTCTGAAACAAAATGGGAAAGGTTACACGACCAAGAAAGCTGCGATTTTTACGAGTACATAAATTAGTGATTTTTTAAATAATGCTCCCGATGAATTTTATTTAATGGCCAAGGTTGTTGTTGTATTTGGAATTGCAGGAGCTTGTCGAATTTATGAAATCAGCCAGGTAACATTAGATGATATTGAAGATTCGGAAACGTTATTAATTGTGAAACTCAAGCAAACAAAGAATGAAGTAAGCAGGAGATTTGTAGTTACCTACTGAAGAATATAATTTCGACACAAGAAAATTCCATTGTTGTACCGAATAGTTCAAGGAACTATTATTACATATAAAGGAAATGTAACTTTTGTATAGTAAAATATTCTAAAATTAAATATCTACCTTTACTTATGTGTATATATATCCGGGAAAAAAGTACTCACTTTTTTCCCGGGGAAAAAAGTAATTTCAAAAAGTGATATTTCTTTACCTGTCATCAGAGACAAAATGTCAAACTTTTTTCCCGTCACAGAAAAAAAATATTTTATATAACATTTCATTTTATATGGAAAAATTGTTTTGGAGAAGCAACAACCTACGCATTGGTGTTTCAGATTGCATTCCGGTCACACGTGTGGTTATTGTTCGATTTATTTATTGTGCCTATAGTGATTAATTCGATACGTAAAATCAAATAATAATTTACATTGACTAATTCGTAATGTTTAAAAATTCGGAACCCTCCGATAAGGGGGGCCTATTGGACTCTCAGGTTCTTTCTCAAGCATTTAAAACTATGTTATTCGAAGAAATGGAAGATGAGTCGCAGACAGTGTCATCGCAGGTTTCAGATTTTACATCTACTAATCCGGTGAGTTCGTTCCTTGATAGTGATGCTGCTATAACGTCTAAACAAACTATAGATAAAAATATTGTTCAAAATGTTGACAACCAACCGTCAATTTCAACTCATTCGGAAAATATATCAGTTAATAATGATAATAGAAGAAAGAATTCGTATCGTTACGACTTATCAGATGTAGGGCCATATGTTGTTTATGCTGAAAGTCGTGATAAAAATATTGGCAATCTTCATGCCATGTCCATCGGTAAAATGATATTTAGGTTCGATTCATCAATCTCTATTAATATTTCGTCTATAGATAAAAGTGGAAAAAATAGAATTAAGATCACTTTCAGATCTTTTTCAAGCGCAAATAAATTTTTGGATTCTGAATTTCTACTTAAAAATAATTTGGAAGCATTCATTCCGTATTATTTGATACGAAGGCAGGGTGTTGTTAAGGGTGTAGATTTAGATATTTCTGAGGAAGAGTTGAAATCTTGCATACAACCGCTGTTGGGTAGTGCTTTTAAAGTATTAGAATGTCGAAGACTAAACAGAAAAGTAATCAGTGATACAGGTATTGCTACATTTAAGCCAACAACGAGTTTATTGATAAGTTTCAAAGGCCAGACACTTCCAGATAAAGTCTGTATTTTCAATTGTGTGAGGGAGGTTCTTCCTTTCATTCAAAGAGTAGTGCAATGGTCATTTGGATAAAATGTGTCGCAGTCAAGGACGATGTGAAAACTGTGGTGACAATCACCCTCTCGAGAAGTGTACTTCAGAAAAATTATTATGCGTCAATTGTAATGGTGAACATAAATCAACCGATAATAAAAAATGTTCATCGTTTTCCACTCAAAAACAAGTAAAAGAAATAATGGCAGTGGAAAATATATCTTATAGAGATGCTGTTCAAAAAGTAGATAAGAGTTATTCAAATGTGGCGTCCAAGCCTAACAGTCCCAAAAATTTTATTTCAGCGTCAAATAATGATTTGAATTTTCCGCTTATTAGAAGTCAAAAGAGGAGGAACGTGCAGGACTTTTCTACTATAGAGTTGAAAAGAAAACACGCTGAAATTATAAGACCGGTCACGTTCACATCGGAAAATGGTACATGTTTGAGAAAGGAAAAATCTAGTAAAAATTCAACCATTGAATCATCAGATTATTTAGATAATTCTAAACTTACACAAATTATGTGTGAAATAATTTTTTCGTTTTTAAGAGATTTCAGAGGTTCTATTAAAGATGTTCAAGATACTTCAATCAAATCGTTAATAAACTCTAGATTAGAAGAATTAATTCATGGCTAATAAATTGAAATTCCTACAATGGAATGGCAGATCTATTGTTGCGAATAAGGGTAGTTTTGAACAATACATCAGTGAAAATAATATTGATATTTGTTTAATCTCTGAAACTTGGTTAAAGTCAAATAAATCGTTCAATGTGTCTGGCTACAACGTAATCAGAAAAGATAGATTCGATGGATATGGTGGGGTGGCTATTATAATAAAAAAAATCAATTCCTTTCGAAAATAAAAATTTTCCTATAATCAGAGGTATTGAAGGCATTGCTGTGAGTCTTAAATTACCAAATAAATCAAAATTAGATATATATTCCTTATACATTCCATCAAATAGGGTTGTTGAAGGGAGGTTGTGGGATATATTTTTCAACTCTATGGAACGGTATTCTATAATAGGAGGTGATTTTAATATGCACCATTCAGCATGGGGATCGGAGACTGATAGTATAATGGGTGCCAATTTCCTGTCTTATATCGAGAATCATGATTTTTTCATAATGAACGATGGTTCAGCAACGAGGATATCATATCCTCATCAATCCAAGTCTGCAGTCGACTTAACAATTGTTTCAAGATCTTTAAATTCCCTTGTTAACTGGTTTGTAGAAAATGAGACACTGGGATCAGATCACTTTGTGATCAGGTATGATATTCATATTTCAGTTATTAAATTAAACATTAAAAAGCCATCTAGGCTTTATAACACAAATAAGGCAAATTGGGATACATTTGTTCAAGAGGTAGAACGTCTGACGATAGATGTCAATGAAATTAATTCTACCGATTATGATTACTTTAAAAATATTTTAACCACGGCATGCAGCGTCAGCATTCCGTTATATAAAGAAAAGGTTAATGAAAAACATAATAAACAGTGGTGGAATGAGGCTTGCGAAAAAGCCATCTTCGATAAAAAAATTCATTCCTTATTTATATCAGAAATTCTACATTGAATAATTTCATTAATTACCGTAACATGGAAGCTATAGCTAAACAAGTTATAAAAAGGAGTAAGAGGGAAAATTGGTTAATTTTTGTTCTTCTCTAAATAAAAATACGCCAATTAATTTTGGTTAGGAGGAAAAATAAAAGAAAACAAAAAAATTCAAGTAATCAGCTTCCTATAGTTAAAGGTGATTGGTCTCAGGAATTTTTCTCGAAAGTAGCGCCGGATGGAATACATGAATGCGAGTTGGATCTGCCTGAATATAATAATAATGATATCGTTTGTCGTCCTTTTGTTTTGTCCGAATTGGAAAAATGTTTGAAATTGAAAAGTAATACTACTCCAGGATTTGACAATTTTCAATATATAATGTTGTATAAATTACCACTCAATAGTAAACGGATGTTAGTAAAAATTTTTAATAAAATATTATCCACCGGTGTTTATCCTAGTGACTGGAAAAAATATGTGATCGTTCCAATACTCAAACCTAATAAAAATCCTAGTTTGTCAGATTCATATAGACCTATATCTTTGGCTTCTTGTTTAATGAAAACTTTTGAAAAAATGTTGAAACTTCGACTAGAATGGTGGCTGGAATATTATGACAGATTTCCTCGATATCAGTATGGTTTTCGCAAGGGGTGTTCTACTTATGACTGTATCACACACAATTAGTAACAGATATCAACTTAGCATTTTCTGATAAAAAAATACTTACGGCTGTATTTGCTGATATAGTTGGTGCATACGATAATATCTCCTTATCGGTTTTGAAAGAAGAAATTATTAATATTGGTCTGCCTATTCGATTCGCAAATTTAATTTACAACCTATATATAAACCGGGAATTGTTCCTGAAAATAGAGCAATATCTCGAAGGTCAGTGTCGTACTAGTTTAGGCTTACCACAAGGAGGTCTTTATGCCTCAATTTTATTTCTTATTTATTACCATCGACTTTCTCAATGCATCAATAATCCTTATAACAAACTACTTCAATATGCCGATGATATAACCATCTATTCCGTCAACAAAAGTCATACACAATGTCAACATGAGTTGGAAATAGCCATACAAAACTTCTCTAAATTTCTCTTTACCCACGGACATAGTATATCAATGTCTAAATCAGTTGTGTGCTCGTTTTGTACATCCAGAACAAATTTTCCAGACCATTTAGTTTTGAATAATTATTCTTTTCACCTTAAAAGAAGCGTGAAGGTTTTTGGAGTAATCTTAGACATAAAACTTTTAGAAAAAAATCAGATTACTAAAAAAAAAGAAAGGACTGAGAAAAGGAACCAAATCCTAAGAAATGTATGTGTTAATAATTGGGGGGCAGACCAGAATACGGCATTAATGTTTTACAAGGCGTTTATCAGATCAGTTATCGACTATGGTAGTTTCTTTTATGGGGACGCTTCAGTATCATCCTTGAAACCTCTGGATATCTTACAACGAAAATCAATCAAACTATGCATTGGTCTTCTAAATCTACACCTAACGATGTTGTCTTAGCAGAGTCTTCCGAGGTACCCCTCAGTTATCGTAGAATACTATTAGGAGGAAAATACATTTTCAAAAAAATTTCTACTTCAAGTCCGGTTATGGATGATGTCCATCGATTGTTTCTGATAACACTTACGAGTAGATACTGGATAGTTAAAAAAGATCCTTTAATTGTGTCTTGTTATGAACTAATAAAAAATAATTTCAATAATTTTCTTACCGAAAGAAAACTTTCAATCTATACGGTACCATACGATGTTTGGTTGACTCCTGTATCTGTTACTTTCCCCTCGTACAATAATATACACCCTCAATTCGACTTTGTTTCGTATGTTCATTCTAATTTTGGTACTTTTAAACAAATATTTACAGACGCTTCTAAAATGCCTGATTCTGCAGTGGGTAGTGCAATATACATTCCATATTCCGAAACATCTCGTTACACGACGCTTAATAAACGTTGTAGTATTTTTTACGGCGAATTATTCGCCATATACCTTGCTCTGAAATACATTGAAGACAATATAGAGACTAACAATAGTTCCAGATTCATTATAATTTCAGATAGCCAAAGTGCGCTACTCTCCATCAAAAATTTCAAATTAGACTCATCATTTTCCGATATCCATAAGAAAATTATTCTTACGCTGTTCACTCTACAAAAATCAGGACATTTTTGTTCACTTTATGTGGGTAAAAGCGCATGTTGGAATAACTTCAAATGAAAAGGTAGACGGAATAGCTAAAGCAGCGACCTTTTTGGAGGCACAACATCAAGATTGTTTCATATAGTGACCTCTTTTTGTATTACAAAAAATATATTTACAAAAAGTGGGAAACGGAATATCATTCAAATAGAAAGGGTGTCTACTATAAAAACATAAATAAACAACCTACATCTGAAATTTGGTTCAAAAACATCGGAAATAATCGAGAGTTTATTAGATCAATCTCAAGGTTAAGAAGTGGTCATATCATTTGCCCAGTATACTTACACCGAATTGGTATTAAGGAGGACCCTTTATGTGAATGTGGCGAGGAGGGTGATGCTAATCATATGTTACTTACTTGCGAACGTATTCGAGATAAATGGACACAACTTTGTAACCATATAAATCAACTTGTACATTTTCACCAGCCCATCAGTTTGCACTACTTACTGGCATTAAATAATATAGACATTTATTGGGCCATATATGATCACATAAAATCTATAGGTAGTATTAAGATCTGATTATAGGAACAATCTTGAAATCTCCTGTGTTTTTTCCTTATGTATAATAACCCATCCGTCCGTGGCTTATGTCATGTGTGTGTATGAAGATCAAAATCGCCTTGAAGAGCCCCTTGGCGTTAAGTGTCCCAGTGTTCTCCCCTGAGTTTGGCTTCTTTTAATTTCCTTATTGGTTTTGTGTTTTAGGATAGATTATGTGATAGCTTTGATTTTGGGATTTTGTGTGATTATATGTTGGCTAATGACTTCGGTTAACGCCATTTCGCCGTCATGAATAATTTCATGGCGGTACCTTCGAATTAAAAAAAAAAAAAAAAAACCTACGCATTTGAATTTATTCAAGATAGTCCAAATGTGATGTTTGCAAAACACCTTTGGAATGAGGAATTCAAATGAATTAATTACGGTTAAAAAGGAGTGAGAACATCAATGGCCGAAACAATAAGAGATTTGAAATAAAAAACATTACTGCTATCCCATTAAATCTCAAAAAAAATTCTTAATATTTCAGCACTGAAGTACATACCGCCGATTTATCAACAATATTATAGAGACATTGACGTTGTTGAAGCTATAGGTGATGATGAACCTATAGATAATGAAGATGAGATAGAACATTTGGACAACTTTAGTGACATTGAAGGTGAAAATTAGTTTTTTATACCAAAATTTATTTCGGAATATTCAGTGTTTATTTCTGGTTATGAAAATGAATATTATATGTACACAGCAGTACGTTCAGGATTAAATATTTTTGAATATGTTTTAATTTGAAAAGGGTACATGCCACATTTTTTTTTGTAAATATTTTTTTTCGAACAAAAAAAATTTAATATATTTTCCAAAATTCTTTGAGAAAGAGTATGAAATTTTGAAAATGGAAGATATAATATTCTTATTGTTTCTCATAGTATTTCAGGATTCAGTTGAAAATTTCAAAGTGAATTTTCTGAAAAACTCAGTTTTGTGGCATGTATCGTTGTTGCTCTAAGGCTAAGGTCTTCAATTGCTAAGGAAGTGAGAAGTTTCTGATGAGATCCTTCCAACATTACCTTAAACGTCACATAGGTAGCCCTACACCACATCACAAACAAAAATTTTAATCGTAGTGTAAAACTCGTTGAGACGCTCTTGTCGCTCCGGTTAAGGCGGCAGGCCCGGCGCTGCTCAAGCCGCGGTTCCGGTATCACTGGCACACAGCGCTCAGCGTCCAGACGGCGTCGCCCGCGCATTTAGGCGCGACGCCGTGCGACGGACGCCGAAGAATCTTTCTAAGAAACCCGTCAGGCAACGATCCTGAGATGTTTTCAGGATTGTACGAGATCGTTAAAGTTTTTTCGACATCATATTACTGTGGACTCACTAATACTTTAGTATGTAATGGATCGTAGTTAAATAGAATTACACCGTATTCACATGCTAAGGTTAAATTATGCGTTTATTCATTCATAATTACAAGGCAGGTTTTTCAGTTGAAGTAGAATTAACATTGTCCTGTTCTTGTTATTTATAAATGATATGACGTATCTGAATATCAGTGGAGAAATTACACTTTTTGCGGATGATACGAGTATTACTTGCAGCAATCCTAATTCTGCGACGCTGCACTCTGAAATGACAATTGTTCTTGGATTGATCAAGTCCTGGTCTGATGCAAATTTACTTGGCTTCAACGTAGATAAAACCGTCGCCTTGTTTTATAGAGATAACTCCCAGGATCTATTCCTGCAAAACCATGCCATTAAAACAGTCGATTCTGTCAGATTTTCAGGCCTCTTTATTGACAAAAATCTCGAATTTTCACAGCATGTGCATGTCTGAGCTAAAAAGTTATCATCGGCCTGTTTCGCCATTCAATCCATCTCAAGTGAATTAGATACGGTCTCCCCTTTTGGGGTTCATGTAATTCTTCACAACTTGACACCATTCTCAAATTGCAGAAGAGAGCAATTCGTTACATGTTTATACTGCAAAATAGGGCTCATTGCAAACATTATTTCAAGAAAAATACAATTTTGACGCTTCCTCATGCTGACATCATGTTCACCTCCCTATTTCTTCCTCTAAATTAACAAAAAAGTTCATTTACAATACTAAGAAAATGTACAATCACTTTCCAGAGGAATTAAAATCTATAACTTCCTTTACCAATTTTCGGCAACGAACAAAATCTTATTTTCTTGATAGACCTTATTGCTCTATAGAGGACTACTATTATGAGCACTGATTGATCGATATGACCAAATTGAATAACACAGCTTCAATTGGGGAGGATTTATTGTAAAGTTTGTATATATTTTTCATGGAAAGGTGATGTGATTTTTATTTCTAGGTATTACATTGTTCAGTTGGTATATTTTTTTGATTGATGTGTGTTTATTTTCATGTTTTACATTATTTAGTTACTATTTTTTCGCTTTGTCAATGGAATGTATAATTTTATTACAATAGAGCATATTTGATTTGATATGATTTGATTGCAATCAGCAGTTGCATGGCAATTCAACAAAAAATTATGAGTCCGTGAGACGAGTAATTTTTTGGCAGTATTTTGAGTTGAATTGGTCTATAAAGGAAATGAGACTTAAATTAAAAATGATAAGATGATCCTGAGATGTTTTCAGGAGTGTACGAGATCGTTATAGTATATTGTATAATTAGTGGGAAAAGCATAATATTCCCAAACGACTGTGACACTCCTGTAACACAGGAGTTTGGGAATATGCTTTTCCCACAAATTATACATACTATTTTTTCTCCGATCGTTGATTTACATTTAAAAAATTAATTAAAAAGAATTTCATCCAAGATGTAATCAAGTAAGTTTAAATAGGTTTCTCTATGTTCATATTGAAATATAGAAATGATAACCATGGAAATTACTCTGTTATGACAGCAGTAAAATAAGTTTAAAGCCGGTTTTGTTTGATTCGTTATTCGTTGTATTTCATAAGGAATTGAAAAAGAATTAGTAAACATGAACACTGATAGTGATTATTTGTTCTCTTGCACGGCTCCTGAACTAGTAGAAGCCGCGAACGCGGCTTCACTTAATTTACTTCCGGCGAAATCCAGAGAGAAGTATGACCTTGCGTACTAACGCTTCATGAATTTTTGTAGAAAAAACAACAGTGTATCCTTTTCTGAGACTGTACTGATGGCGAATGTTGCTGAATATTACCGCACTGTTATTTTCTAATTGCTTAGCAACTGACCACTTTTCTGGAATGTTGAGCTTTGCGCATAGAAAACAGATCAAAATAGTTTCATTTTTCCCACGATCGGAGAAAAATTTTTTTCGACATTATATTACTGCGGACTCACTAATACTTCAGTATGTAATGGATCATAGTTAAATAGAATTACATCGTATTCACATGCTGAGGTTAAATTGTGCGTTTATTTATTTATAATTACAAGACAGGTTTTTCAGTTGAAGTAAAATTAACATTGCAATCAGTAGTTGCATGGCTATTCAGCGAAAATAACTGCCGTTGAAAAAATTATCCCGTCCGTCAGAGGAGTAATTTTTTGGCAATATTTTTTGTTGAATTGGTCTATAAAGGCAATGACACTTGAATTAAAAATGATAAGATGATCCTGAGAAGTTTTGAGGAGTCCGTGAGACGAGTAATTTTTTGGCAGTATTTTGAGTTGAATTGGTCTACAAAGGCAATGACACTTGAATTAAAAATGATAAGATGATCGTGAGATGTTTCCAGGAGTGTACGAGATCGTTAAAGTGTTTCTGACATCATATCACTGTGGACTCACTAATACTTTAGTATTTAATGAATCGTAGTTGAATATAATTACAACGTATTCACATGCTAAGGTTAAATTGTCGTTTATTCATTTATATTTACAAGACAAGTTGTTAAGTTGAAGTAATAGCTATTAATATAACGAGATTATTATGCGATTTATAATAGTCGAGGACAGTGACGAGGCGACAGCCGAGTCACCTAGCAATGTCCGAGACGGTTTTAAATCGCTAATAATCGAGTTACATTCAAAGCTTTATCGTATCATTGACAACGGCGATGTGAAAATAAAAGCAACAAGATTTTATGTCATTTCATTCCACAAATTCAAAAAGTCATTAAAACCATGTAAGATTTTTATATTCCTGACGATATATTAGCTGCAGCTAACACTATGAGGTTGGACTTGCTTCCGGATAATTCTAAAATCCATTATAAAAAATAATATCGGCAGTTTAGTGAGTGGCGAAATAAAGAACATATTCATGGTGCAGAAGAAGCGGTGTTGCTGGTGTATTTCGCAAAACTCTCTGAGAAATATTCTGCTTCATCCTTATGGCCGAAATATTCCATATTAGAACTTAAGGAATGTGTGGAAAATGATAAATACGGCGCTCTAATACGTTTCATCAAGAAGAAAAATGTTGGATATACAGCAAAAAAGTCAAAAGTATTTACAAGAGAACAAGTCAACGAATTTTTGTTTTTTGTCCCAGATGAGGAGTTTTTAATGATGAAAGTTGCTTTTTTAATTGGAATTGGAGGAGCCTAACGAACCAATGAATTAGCGAAGATGACCACTACATGGAAGATGACGTTTTAGAGGACAAGCAGACGCTAACGGCAAAGTTGTATCCATCAAGATTGAAAACTGTCAAAATATTGTTTTATATGTTCATCAAAACTAGTTCTAATATTATTTGGTATCTAACGTATTATGCTTTCGTAACTAACGTATTATATTATGGTAACTAATCTATTATGAGTAACTAAGGTTTTATGTAGGTTTTGATGCATTTATGATGTTAATAATTATTAGTAAAGATTCAGTATAAAAATGTCTTAATCTTCAATGATACGATAAAATTAATATTGCAATCAGCAGTTGCATGGCAACGAAAATAACTGCCCTTGAAAAATTATGAGTCCGTAAGACGAGTAATTAATTTTTTGGCAGTATTTTGACTTGAATTGGTCTATAAAGGCAACGAACCTTAAATTAAAAATGATAAAATGATCTTGAGATGTTTTCAGGAGTGTATGAGATCGTTGAAATTTTTTCGACATTATAAAATATTAGTGTGGACTCACTAATAATTTAGTGTGTAATGGATCGTAGTTAAATAGAATTACACCGTATTCACATGCTAGAGTTAAATTGTGCGTTTATTCATTTATAATTACAAGACAGGTTTTTTAGTTGAAGTAAAATTAATATTGCAATAAGCAGTTGCATGGCAATTCAACGAAAATAACTGCCCTTGAAGAAATTATGAGTTCGTAAAAGTAGTAATTTTTTGGCAGTATTTTGAGTTGAATTGGTCTATAAAGGCAACGATACTTAAATTAAAAATGATAAGATGATCCTGAAATGTTTTCAGGAGTGTACGAGATCGTTGAAGTTTTTCAGACATTATATTACTGTGGACTCATTAATACTTTAGTATGTAATGAATCATAGTTAAATAGAATTACACCGTATTCACATGCTAAGGTTGAATTGTGCGTTTATTCATTTATAATTACAAGACAGGTTTTTTAGTTGAAGTAGAATAACATTGCAATCAGCAGTTGCATGGCAATTCAACGAAAATAACTGCCCCGGAAAAATTAATGAGTCCGTAAGACAAGTAATTTTTTGGCAGTATTTTGAGTTGAATTGGTCTATAAAGGCAAAGAAACTTAAATCAAAAATGATAAGATTACTTCCATTAAAGTTTAATTCGGTACGACAACTCAATTAATACATATTTAATTCACATACATATAAGGTAATTTGTATAAATTCACTTAATTAACAAACAAGGTGAAAATTATTTTATTTTCCACTTGTATATTATTTGTTGATTTTACCTCAGATGCGGTTGCTATAAATACACTTATTAAGCCCTAGGGCGTTATGGGCGGGCATTATGGATCATAACGCCCGCTCACTGTACGCGGAGAAATTGAGCAACTTCCATTGAAAAAATACTTCATAATCTTTGTCGTATACGACTCTGGATTTCTTCGGCAATGAATTATTCGCAGCTTTGGCTGCATTTTCTATGATAATCTTGGGTAAATTCATTTTCGTTTCCATTATTTCCATAAGACTACACAAAGAAAGCAGCAATGACATTCACTAAATATGTTGAAAAAAATATTCACAAACGTCAAAATATCAACAAATGACATGCCTACTATGAGAAGGAAAATGGAAAGTATAGGAGCAATGAACCGATTTTGAAATCGATTTTTCATTATAATAAAATAATATTTTCGTGAAAAATAAAATCTTGTATGCACCACGTACGCATCAGGAAATAGTATTAGTAAGGTTCGTGAATGTCAGCTGAGGTTTGACGAATAGATCATTTTAGGATGACGTCACAACTGTCAAAATAAATCCGCCATGTTCACTTGGTGGGCAGACAAACATTTCGGCCTATGCTTACAGTGTAAAAGTCGTTACGGAGTTTGCAATATATTATTAAAATGCCAATTTTTTGTTGTGTTGTTAAGTGTTCAATGAGATCGGAAAGAGACCAGGTTCGATTCTTCAGGATTCCCACCGCGCTGAAAAACCGTGGAGACTATTTAAATGCCTTGTCAAAACAACGACGTGACTTATGGGTTAGGGCTTTAAAAAGGGGTCCTCTGAGCGAAAGTATGCTGAGAAATGCTAGAATTTGTTCAAGACATTTCCTATTGGGTGAGTATTTTGATTATAATTGAGTTTGGTTCCTTGATTTTTCAAAATAATATCCTAAAAAAAGGTACAAAAAGAACAACAAAACAATGATGCTAAAAGCTAAATGAAAGTAATGCTCTTATATATTTAGGACAACCAGCCCTACTAGAGAAAAAGAATAACCCAGATTGGGTACCCACTGAAAACATGGGATACTTATATAGTTTGTGAAAAAAAAGATGTACAGTCCCTGCATCGACACGAAAGAAGTACAGTGAGGTCAGATGAACGATTCAAACAGATTAGTAAGTGGTTATTTATGTTCATGATCAAATAACACATATTCTTGTTTCAGGATTTATCACAATAAGCGTGCCAAAGATTGAAATAGTTAATCAATTGTTTAGAATAAGGTCACTTCTAATTTATGATCACTTTGTATTTTCTTGGAGATGATAAAGCTATTTAAAAACAGATATTGCTTATTTTCAACCCTATATAATGTTGTTGACAAATTAAAAACAGTTAATGTAAAATTATTTATTCATTTTTGACAACAAACTAAATTATTTAATCAAGTCAATGGATTTCGTAGAAGGTATAGGCCACTGTGCAAGCCTTTGTGTGCAGGAAACAGATTCATTTTCGTTTTCAGCTGGACAAGATTGTAAACAAAACAACAATGCTGTCACATTACTACAAACTTCCCCCAAACCTGCCATACATGTGCAATATTCACTGGAAACAACCCCATCTGATAACGGGATTAGCCAAACCTTCCTTTTTGACAAAGTCTAATCTGTAACAATGAGAAAGTTATTGATAAAAAAATACAATAGTGAAATATAACATTAAAAAATAATAAAATTGTTTGCTATGCCTACCTTTCCAACAACAATGTAGGCAATATCATTCATTTGTCGAGCCAAAACATCTTGGACATACCCAGACTCATAATATTTGTAGGCCAATAAAGATTTGTGGGTTTTAAGCTGCTGTCCAGTGTAGAAGCTATGACTAAGGATTATATAATTTACCAAATCCATCAAAGATACTGAAGGGATTACTTCCAGATCTTTGGACAAGTGACTTCTTCAAATGAATATGGGTCTATATCGTCTATTATCTCCAATTTCTTGTCGTAGCGGGCTTTCACATAATCGGTAAGAGTTGAATAATATTCACTACGAGACATAAATCAAGAATTTGTTGAATATGCACTCTGAAATACTATAAAACTCAAAAAAACAAACAAATGCATCTATCAATAACGAGTATCAAATGACAGTAATGACACAATAAAGTTTGTCTGCCCACCAAGTGAACATAGAGGACCTGTCAAAGTCACGTGACCTAAAATGATCTATAAAGTAAGGAAAGCACAGTACACAGAGCTGAGCGCAGCGTACGAAACAAAATTGGTTGAGAATGCTAGATTCTCATTGAGAATACTAGGCTACTAAATTGAATCGAAAAGTACTAAATTTATTAGAATTCTACTCAAAATTTCAACCCCATAATACAAGAGAGCCTTCGTAGCCAGATCATCGATATAACTTAGGCCCTTCGAGCATATTTTACTAAGGAGGAAATGATGGAATAATTTTTTTTTTCGTTCGAGGCTACCACCTCTCATTCCACCTACGGAACCTTAGCTGACTTTCACTGAGCTTTATGATACAACTCTCTGATGCATTCCACTAATTATCGCTTGGGAAGAAATTGGTCATGTGAATCTGTTACTGGCTCCCGGACTATGTTGTTCTTGAAGATTTTCCGAATCCAGACATTCTTACGCATTGAGTAGTTTTGTTGCAACTCTTGCGAAAAAGTTTTTTTACGATTTGGCCGTAATGGAAGTGTAACGAAGGACCGCACCGTTTTCGGTTCTTAGCAGATCTCCTCGACCTATTATAATTAGACCCTTTCAAATGTTCGTCGGGTCGCTAGAAAAGTAAGGACAAACTTTTACCGCTGTCATAGTAACAAAAAACTGCGAACTACAGGATTTATGTATGCATTTAATTGTCCATATGTTTTTTTTATTGATTACCTATTTTGCTCATTTAAAGTAGGTTTCAGCGTGTTTGCATCCAACTTTTAAAAACACGAGTGTTTTTAAAAGTTGTCAAAAACCCAAGACTCGTGATGTCTAAATGTCAAGTATATTATTCATCTGGCATTAGCATACTTTACCTTCGAATAAAATATTTTGGATTGATTTGGCCGATACATGATGTGAATTAATAAACATATTAAAACAATGGTTTATAAATATTATATTACACACCGAGGTGGGAAGTGATTCATTCCTGTCGTGAGTTTAGTTAACTATAATCTCGAGACAGGAATGAAACTTCCTACCGAGGTTTGTATACTATTTTATTTATAACCATCATATTTCGACCAAAATTAATAAATCTCTGTTTCGTTATGAACATACCTAAAATATTACATTTAACGCGGTTTTCTCAGAATAATCAAGTAGATATATTGTTACCGTGACTACGGGGTATACAATTGTCACCAATATAAATAAATGACAGATGAAGCCAATAAATGTCGAATAAAGTCGGATATTAAAATCGCGACTAATAAATTTAAAAACATGTCTTCCGACGAAGAATTTATGGATTGTACCCCACCAGAAGTACGACAGGCTGCTCATGCAGCAGTCCAGGGCTTGGTGCCAGAGAAAAGTAAGCATCGGTATCTAAAAGCCATTGCATTATATAAGAAGTGGTGTGAGGAAAAAGAGGTTAAAAATATCGGTTCCGAAAGTGTACTCCTGGCATATTTTGGAGAACATAATAGACAAAAGAAGCCGTCTACTTTGTGGGCAATGTACAGTATGATACGAACGATGCTAGAAATTAAAGAAAAAACTGATATTTCCAAACATGGGAAACTGCTAGCCTTCCTAAACCGACAAAATGTGGACTTTAGGCCCAAGAAATCGAACGAATTTTCGAGGAAGAATATAGAGGATTTTTTAAATAAAGCTCCAAATAATCTTCTACCGATAAAGGTAAGTTATTTGTGATTCTTTATATAAGTATTTCAAAAAATACAAGTATACTAGTTTTATTGTATTATTTTTTCTTATTATTTTAGGTAGCATTAATAATAGGCGTATCTGGAGTTTGTCAGATGGACAAATTAGTGAAAATGAAAATGTTGGATGTAGCTTTTTTTGAAGAAAAAATTTCGGTTGAGATTCCAGATTCTAAAACACATACAAATAGATCGTTTTTGATTACTGATTCAGTATGGGTGAAAATCATTCGAGACTACATAAATGTAAAAAACAAACATAGAAATCGATAGATTTTTTGTTTAGCTCAGAGGAGGAATAGCAAGAAATCAACCAATTGGACACAATACAATAGCTAATTTTCCTCAAAAAATTGCTACTTTTTTGAATTTAGAGAATTGGAAAGGCTTCACAGGACACGCACTCGGAAGAACCGCCGCTACGTTACTTGCCAACAGTGGTGCAAGTGTACTCCAATTAAAAAGGCTAGGAGGATGGAAATCTAGTACTGTGGCAGAAGGTTATGTGGATGGCTCAATAGAGAATAAAACGAAAACTGCCACTATGCTGTCCCAATGTGCCATGTCTTCTGTAGCTATTGCAAGTAGTTCACAAACCTCAGTCATTCAACATGAAATTAATTTGTTGCCCAAAGATACAACTGGGTCCAGCGCTGGTACAGGCCTGAATATTTCAATAAATGCTTACAATAATTCAAATTTAACGATTAATATCAATAAGTAGTTTGTTGTATTTTAGTTCATTGTTGTTTTATTGTTTGCCATTGAATAGGTATTATAAAATTTGTCGAAAAAATGTGTTATTTCAAAAAAAAATAATATTCTTCTAGAATAGATGAAATTAGGGCGGGAAATGAGGGCGGGAAGTGAGGGCGGTAAGTAGAGGTGTGTAGTGTGACACTTCCCAACCTTCAATGATGTTAGTAATGACAGCATTACATATATGGTTGTAAATAAAACAATTTACACATTTATTAGATAAAATAACTCGTGACGCACGGTTGGGTTTAACTTCACCTTCTTCAAATGCTAAATGCAACCTAAATATATTTCTCTGTTATATGGAATAAAAGAAATAAATAGAAGACAAGCTGTGTAGATAGGGTAAATAGACGCATGGTTACAAATAATTAATATAATATAACAACCCATACGTAAAAGGAATTACAGATAAAATTGGAAGAGTCTTGAGGAAAAATAACATAACACCAATATTTAAACCGCAGAAAACAATAGCCAACATACCTGGAAACCCGAAAGATAAAATCGGATTAGAAAACCACGGCGTCTACAGCATACCGTGTGCAGACTGCGGCCAAACATACATAGGACAAACGAACAGAAAAATATCGGCAAGAATACAAGAACATAAAAATAGCGTCAGAAACATACAAACAACATCAGCCCTGTTTCAACATCATCAAGCAACAGGCCACAGAATCGAATATCATATCATAGCATCCATAGAAAACTACAGGGTCCGTACCATAAGAGAAGCTCTAGAAATAGAAAAATCAGGACACCTGAACAAACGAGACGATGCTCTAAATATTCCACTGACTTGGAAAATAATTTTAAAAAGCACGAAAACGCATAAAACAACACAAGACGTAAAAACAAACATCGAGGAAGAAAGTCAAGAAGTGAGGGGGCGGAGCCTATGCAGCGAACCGGCCAATCAGGAAACGAGACCAGCCAATGCCAATAACACCCAGACACAAGCAGAGGCGAACAGTAATTGCCGACGAGTCACCAGACGTACAGCAGCACTTGAAAATGCCACATGAGCTTTAGGCGAAACGTACAGAAACAAACGGTGCTTCTCAGCGCCAACAAAACTTCCAAAATCGGATAGAACCCCGGAATCTTTTTCTGATTCATATATATATATATATATATATATATATATATATATATATATATATATATATAACATATAAATATATATATATATATATATATATATATATATATATATATATATATATATACATATAAATATATATATATATATATATATATATATATATATATATATATATATATATATATATATATATATATATATATATATATATAAATATATATATATACCTATACAGGGTATTTTTAGGAGGTCATGCCTTGTCGATAATTGAAGGGGGGAAAATTACACGCTTCCAAAAATAAAATTTGATAGAATGGCATAATTGAACTAACTACTGGATGTTTTGGATTCCAGTTGCAGAAGATCCGTTTATGCATGAAGATGTATTTTATTATTTTACTAAGAAACTATTGCTTTAACGGAAAAAAACACAAGAGTTAAAAAAGTTAAGCACTGAATCATCATCACAAGAGATACTTTTAATTCAAGAAATTTTATTTCGTTGAAAAGTTCTGGTGAAAAATGAAATAGGAGTTGCAACTTTAACCCTTTTTAAAACATCACAACAAAACTAAAATAAATATCCATAGGTAGTCTTCTTATTGATAAAACGCGCCCACAACATTCAATTTCATTAACTTTTCAGCAATTTCACGAAAAAAAATTTGTTCTAAGTTTTGGAAGCCTGTAACTTTTCAAGGAAAGTCCTTTTGTTTTTATGGAAGACCGCCTTCAATTTTTCACTAAGAATCACCCCTTAAAAACATTCGCACTTATTCCGAAACACCCTGTATGAATATATAGGTATATATATATATATATATATATAATATATATATATATATATATATATATATATATATAGGTATATATATATATATATATATATATATATATATATAGATATATATATATATATATAATATATATATATATAATATATATATATATATATATATATTATATATATATATATATATATATATATATATATATATATATATATATAATTAAGTGAACTAGGACATTTATTTGAAACTAATCAAACAAACCTCCTAGCGGAGCTGGTTATAAGAGTTCACGAAGCATCGAAATATCCACATCTACCCTGGACGGTAATTGTTATAAATGTTAATTTGTTTATCACAATCTATGGAAATTGATAGACAGACTGTTTCGCCCTTATTGTGGCTAATCAGTATCATCCATCCACCGAAAGTGATAAGCAAACTAACATTTCAAACAGTCATACATTTTTCTTCTAGTAACTCCATGGCATATAAATATCACACAGCGCCACCAGTCGGAAACAATTGAACCACATCTTTCAGACAGAAGAAAACATCAACCGAAAGTGATAACCAAACTAACATTTCAAACGGTCATATATTCTTCTTCTAGTAACTCCATGGCATATAAATATGACACAGCGCCACCAGTCGGAAACAATTGAACCACATCTTTCAGACAGAAGAAAACATTTCGGCAACGAGAACTAGTACGTCCGGAACACCCGAAGGTGGCTACTATATTCGCTAAGCAAGAGTAAAGTTGACACATCAATTCGATGTGATTCAACATTCACACACCGCAAGCAGCAATCGCTCCGAATTTTATCGCAATGGCAAATGAATATAAGTAAGAGTTATTCCTGTTAAACGGAAAACACGCCCGTGGTTATAAAATTAAGTGAACTAGGACACTTATTTGAAACTAATCAAACAAACCTCCTAGCGGAGCTGGTTATAAGAGTTCACGAAGCATCGAAATATCCACATCTACCCTAGACGGTAATTGTTAGAAATGTTAATTTGTTTATCACAATCGATGGAAATTGGTAGACAGACTGTTTCGCCCTTATTGGGGCTCATCAGTATCATCCATCCACCGAATTCACTTAATTTTATAACCACGGGCGTGTTTTCCGTTTAACACGAATAATTCTTACTTATATATATATTATATATATATATATATATATATATATATATATATATATATATATATATATATATATATATATATATATATATATATATATGTATGTATGAATGCATCTTCCAGTTCATCAATCCCCACTCCATTCAAGTCATAGCGAATAAAGTGACCTAATATTCAAATGAACAATTCCAAGTTAATTTATGTAGCAACTGTTTGTTGGCTTCTGCAGCAAACGTAGCAGAGCATTAGGCATTAGTGGAAACCTCAAAACAGGGATATATTCAGTTCATTATGATGACGTACTAAACGTAGAAACCGGAAGCCATTTTCATGAATCTGATAACGTCGGAGAGCAAGTAGGAAACGGAATTACGCCGTGATGGGACTAGAAGCGCGTGTAGCGGCCATGACATGACGGAAGTACATAAAGTACATAAATCAATTTGAGCCATAAAGAATCATCTCCGATGTCACTTTGTGTGCTGGCTGTTTGTTATTTGTTGGTAGCGATTTAAAATTCATTAATCATTCAAGCTTTTGATGCAGCGTAGCGGCGAAATTCAAATTTACTGGGCTATATATTGTCTAATATAATGGATGGCATACCGATGAGCTGGATGCTCTGCATAAGGACTTATTTGCATCAGAGACTCAACGCGTCGAAAACCTTACGTATCGTAAAGAAGATGAAGTTTTTTCCACCCAAATTTAGGATGATAACTTTTTGAGAAGTTACAGGGGATATTTTTGAAGTGAAACTTCTTTGAGCGCATGAGGGTAAAATTCTTACGGATGAAACGTATGTGACGTTTTTGTCCAAGAAGAGGGAGAGAGCGATTGAGACCGATTGAGAGAGAGTGAGAAAGGGCGAACGTAGCATGAAGCTCATAGTTATCCCTAACGACACAAGTACATATTCTGTACATCCCAGGGACGTCTTTCATTTGCTACTAGGACGTCCGTGGGATATCGTTTGTCGGGACTTGGTACCTACTAGGGACGTCCCAGGGACATCTACTTTCCATCGAAATGTCCTTCTGATATGTCCCAGGGATATCCCGAAGATATATATGAGGTACATCCCCTTGACGTCCTGGCATTTCCATTTTATGGAAAATTTGGGAAAAAAAATTCTAAGATTCTCAACACAAAACAAGTTTAATTCATAAAAGAATGTAACATTGTGTTAAAGTACCTATGATAATTACAGAAAACGATAAACAAAAACTATATATATATATATATATATATATATATATATATATATATATATATATATATATATATATATATATATATATATGATAAATCAACAAAAGAATAGAAAAAAATTAAAAAAAACTACAAAAAAAAACTCATTCTAAATATAAATTCATTTGATAAATAGATAAAAGAAACTAGATAAATTAATCAGTTTAAAATTATACATATATATTTTAGGGTGACGGTGCATTTATTGCACGCATTATTGCATCATCTTTTTCTCTGTGGCTTCTCTCCTTGGCCCTTAATGAATAAACTATAAGCATATTCAGAATGGGTTAACCATATATTATTGCATCAATTATTTGATTCAAAAGAGTACATTCAATATTTCAAGATTATACCAACCTTAAATTCAATTTTTTGAATTGTTCAACTACACCTTATATAACTACACATTATATCAACTGATAAAATCCTTCAAATGCTCACGAAAATGGCCAATCACAAACAATAAGAATGCAGAATGTCGTTGATCTTCTAACAAAGAAAACAAACTTGCGCATTAGGTATATTATGAGGTTAATTTACATTGTTGACAGAACACCAAATAATTCAAACAATGTTGCCAAAAGGAATAATTTTCTACTTGTGAAAGGGTCACTTCCCAGAAATGTATGAGATATATTTCATTTTTCTCTATAATTATTTTCTAAAAGAAAAACAAACACTTTCAACATTTCGACGAGTTTCGATGATTCTTATTATATATGTGAGTGGATATCGAAAATTCCAGGGACATGAATGGGATATCCTATGGATATTCCAGATGGGATGTCCTCTGGACAAATTATGCGGGACATCCCCTGGATATCCCAATCATGTCCTTGTACCGCGGTACATCAAAAGGACATACCTAGGACATCCCTGTGTTGTAAGGATGGAGCGAGAGGACGGAGAGAGTGAGAGAGAAAGGGAGAACGAGAAAAAATATTCCTTTAGTAGTTAAATATTAGAACTTTGAATGGTAATATAATATAATGTCGCATAACGTCTTTTACTACAGTAAACGCAGAACTTTTAATTCGTTTGAAGGTTAGGTAATTTTAATATTTACAAATAACATGTATAAAATAAAAATATTTTATAAATTCTTTCAATTTTTTAAAGCTTATTGTTTGCCATACAATGAATATGTAGTATGTGTACATATCTAATTAATGAAACGTAAACAGGAAATTATGTAGGTACCCCTTTCGAATTTTATGGCGCGTACGGAGAAGTATGAGATTTGACATTGTTGAATATATAGAGAAGTATAAGACGCTTATAGTTATTAACGTAACAAGTCCGATATGTAGCAAATAACGGATGAGGTTGGATATTGTAATCCGAGGCGCAGCCGAGGATTATAACTAACCGAATCCGTTATTCGCGTATCGACCGTGTGTCGTTAGAAATTGTTCGTAATCCCGTTGAAAGATTATATTTTGATTCCGAAGAAAGAAAAAACCCCGTACCTCGCAATTCTAAAGAAAAATCCCAACGTCGTGCACTCTGTTGTCATGGAACAGTTTGACAGTTTTATAAACAACGTCAGTTTTTTGTGTTCTCAAGTTCGCTTTAACGACGACCATGGATGAAATTGATGAAATTGAGGAACAAAATCAAATTCCTTCAGAAATATTGGGAGAATCAAGTGCAGTGCAGCGAGTATTGATTAACAGCCGAAAATAACTCAAGAGCGATATCAAAAAGAATATGAAAATTTTGAAATGTGGCGTAAAAGCAAAAATGTAAAGGTGGTTAATGAAGATGTATTATTAGCCTATGCGAAATGAAAATCAGAGGTTTTTTCTCCCAACTCGCTGTGGACCGAGATTTCACTGTTGTTATTGTAAGCAGAAAGATGTTTTGAAATAAATATTTGAACAAGTGATTTCTTAACGGCCGCCGGCCGTTAACACTGACTTTTCAATTGTCATCTGAATACCGTTAAATCAAAATAACAGTATGGGATTACGAAAAAATTATATAGGATCTGTGTAATCGAATTTCTGAAAAAAATGGTTTCTCAGTAGGACCACTAGTCTACGCCATTTTACATAATCATTGTTGCCGTTCATGCTGCCAATGCGAAACACATAATATTCCAACCCTGATATTCAATGAACTAAGATTGCATTTCGACTACTGGACTACCACTAGTTTTTTATAATTTCTCTAAGATGTACTCGATATAATGGTGATTTGAAATTAATATCTAACCCTTAGTTAGTGCTTTTGATAAAATTAATAAGTGAGGTCGTTAAACCGCTTCTTATGTTGCCATTAATTTGTGTAATTTGAGATGGTTTTCCCAAATAGATGATGAAGTCTTAACTTACTTCTTTAATCATCTTTTTTTTCAAATTGTGGTAATAATAGCCACTAAAATGCAGCTAGTAGATGAGTATATGAATTTTCAGAAATAATTTTTTCACCAGTATATCGTACTTTTATAAAATACTATTTCCTTCATTATTTAGAATAACATAAAATGTCAAATATGTTGTTCGCTAGGAGTTTCAGAATTCAATCACAATGCTTAGATTTTTAGAGTATATTCTGATAAAAAGTGTATAGACAAAAAATTACAGAGCTCAATACAGTCAGCAATAAGATATACCTAGAAATGAGCCCATGTATAGGGTGTTTCGATATTTGATTATGGTAACTCGTTGGATAAACAACAAAAAAAGATCAAATTTTTGATCTCTTTTCTAGAAACAATATTTTTTTATCGGTTTTTGTTATCGTTTCACAAGAATAATTCGGTTTTTTTCACTTCTAGACACATGTGAACATCATGGTTGTTTCGTAAAGTTGAAAAAATAATAATTTTTACATTATTTCTGTATTCAGTGGCGTCGAGAGAATCTAAAAAAAGGTGCGATTTTGAGTTATAACTTAAAGTTTTATTCTTTCAAATGGAGATCATAGTGGGCTATGAACTAGTTGGAATGGATTTTTTCCTTTCGTATCATGTATCATATATCGATTCGCTCTTTCTATGTAAGTCTATAATAGCAAAAATATTCTTTTACTATATTACGTTTTGCGCTATGTTAATCCATCTAGAACCAGAGTGGTTTTTCAGGTCATCTGCCCACATCTTTTATTTTCCTAAGGTCTTCAGTTCATAACAATTTTGTTCCATCGATCTTCTTTTTGTCTGATATTGTGACTGGAGAATTTCCATTTTAATTTTGATACCTTTTCTCTAGCGTCTCTTACTCCCGTTTAATCTCTTATCCACTCGTTGTTTCAATCTATCAGTAACATTTGTCTCCCCATTGATCATTGTTCTTAGAAAATATTGTCCATTTTTGCCCTTGTAAGTCTGTAAATAAGTTTTAATTCTTTCAAGAGTGGAAAACGAGCGCTCTACGGAAGCCGATGTCACCGGGATAGAAACAATTAGACATAAGAGTTTATAAACTTGGGGTAAATCTTGATTCAAATCATTATCGAAAAGGTATTTAATAGTCATCACATGATTTTCATTTTGCCCCAAAATTTCATTGTCATTATAAACAACACACAGTTCACTTTTTAGGGCCACCTCATCAAAAAAAATGTATTTTTGACATAAATTTTTCAAAAGGTTATCTGGAAACATAGCCGAAAATCCGGTAAACAAATTTTTATTGAGTAAGTCGAAGAAATGCAGTTCTTTCAAATCAGAGAACCTTATTTCTATTTGACCCCTAATAGCATCCAAAATTTCATAAAATATTTGCTTATAGTGAAGCTCCATATCTGCGAAACTGAATTTCTTTCGTTTTGGGCTAAATTGAGTCGTATCATCAGTAGTTTGAAATACAGAAAAAAGTTTTTTAAAATAAACTTCTGCACGAAATTCTGAAATTTTTTCCGAAACAAACTTGAGCCGATTTCGTGAGTGAAAACTTGTGCTGTAAGATTTGAAAAACTATTTCTGTTCGTTCAAAAATTAATTTAAAGATGTTTAAAAATATATAAATTCCTTATCTTGTAAGTAAGATATTAATCCGCGTGCGGTATTGGAAGTTACTTTATCTATGAAAAATTCCTCACTTTCAACTATAAAATTAAATCGTCAAATCCTAAGCGGCCCCAAACAGAGACAGAATCGTACTTTCTTAGACTGTAGTAGACAGACTATCACAGTACTGTATAGAGAACCAAGGGCGTAAATTCCTATTATTTTTCAATGATATCATTTATAAGCAGAACAGCCAATGAATAATAATTAAGTTCGGAAATCATAATATTTATAGAATACTGAAATACCGTAATAAGTAGCTCCTATTTTTCACTTTTCATTTCCGTTCTTTGTCGAGCCTTATACTCGATTTGACTCAATATGAAGTGATAAACAAGTTCGGTTAAGTAAAGTTTTGTCGAAACGATTAGCTTCTAGACCTCTAGGCACTCTAGATTCAATGTTTACTCGAATTTGGTAAAACATATTTTGTTTCATAACAGAGGACAGATTATCGACCTATCCTAAAGTAGAATGAACTAATTAAATTGGTCAACTAGTAATCCCTGTGGAAGCCCACGCATAGCATTAAATCGGTCTTAGCCTCGTATTTATATGGTAATTCAGTTGCATTCGAACTAAATCCAATTTTCTATTCGTGTCATCTTCGCTGTGAACAAAGCGAATGTTTTTATAAGTGTTATTATTAGATGAAAAATATAGCTTTATCAATTCTCTAGATCTCACCATAAATAGAACTTACATGGCTTGCATTTTTCAAAAACTGTCATATATTACAATGTGATATGTAATTGGTAATCAGGCAAACTTTTCTAAAAGAAATTTATTCACGCTACAGTTTCGAGGTTAGGGTTTTCCTCTTCTTCAGGCTGAAAAGACATGGTTAAACATATAAGCATCACAAAAAACTTTCGCTTTTTCTATGTAACTCTATAATAGCCAAAATAATCTTTTCGTGCTCGAAGCGAAGCGAGTATTTCGCGTTCGCACCACAGTCCGCGAAATTTAATTTCGCGGCCACCCATAGCAACGGCCGCCATACCGAACGTCACTTATACCAAAAAGTACCAACAACTATGATATTTCAAGAGAGACATCCTGTATCTCAATGCATTTTGCGTTCTGTCAAGAGCTGTCAAAATATCCAATATATGAAAAACCATAAAGGAAAAAATGATATATTGTAAAGAATCAAAGATCATAACCGCAGTTTTGAAAACAAAAGTATAGATATATATTTCGATATTTTACTTAAAGAAGAAGATTGAAATGGAAATTTTAGGAAAGTCAAGAAATTAACAAGTATATATAAGAACTATAATAACTTATTGAGCAACGAATACACTTGAATCATGACGAATATATTCAATATTTTATGGCATTTCTGCAAGTTCTCTCGAAGTATTACCAATCCATTATGGAGGCCTCGGTAGACCAGCGGTAAGGTGAACCGCCTTATACCGTTTGTAAACCGAGGATTGTGGGTTCGAGTCCCACCTCGCTCTTGGGTGTTGTATATGTCCGGAATTTAGTGGTTATTTATGATGAAAAATGTTTGGTAATGTACATAGTTTACAAGCCCATTGGCCGTTCGGAACCGGCGTTAAACTGTAGGTAACCAATCCATTACCACATCAATTTGTTTCTTTTTTTTTCGTTATTTGTACGAACTAGTTAATTACGTACCGAGTGCGTTATATAGATCCTAACGCCCGGAGGGTATCATTTGGCTCGAGGGCCTCTGGCCCGAGGGATGAATTTTGCCCGATGGGCGTTAGGATCTATATAACGCACTTGGTACGTAAATAACTTTGTCCACGACTGTACTATAAATCATTCATTATACGTGTGCTTCCTGAAGTACAATTATACCTATTATTCACTAGTGTGTATAATGGTTTATTATACACTGCATGACGTCACACTCAAAACGTATGTCCAAACTTGAGACTATCATTCACATTGTTAGGATAGTATTGCTATTAGATTTTTAGGTTTTATGTAACTAAGATAACTTTCAGGCAAATTATTGAACTAATATTTAATATAATGCCCAACTTATTGAATATTTACTCTAATAAATTATCTATTTTATTTTTATCAGAGTGAAAGAAAGGAATGGAATTGATGTCAAGTGAAATAGTTGACGTTTACGTGAGTATGCAAGTTTCAGTGAACACAGAAAATGTTGTCAACGCTTTTGATAACTATTTTTATTGTTGAAAATGCAGATCATTACTAATTTTCCCGAGGAAGTCGTGAACAAAGTATAGTATTCTACTCGCACAAAATTACAATTTTTCACTCGGGTGAATTGCGACACTCGCTTGCAGCTCGTGTCGCAAACTTCACCCTCGTGAAAAATAGCAATCATTTTGTGCTCGTTGAATAATATACTATTATTTTAAATATCGGTTCATTTATCCTATACTTTCCATTTTCCTTCTCATAGTAGGCATATAATTTGTTGATATTTTGACGTTTGTGAATATTTTCATCATCATATTTAGTAAATGTCATTGCAGCTTTCTTTGTGTATTCTTATAGAAATAATGGAAATGAAAATGAATTTACCCAAGAATATAATAGAAAATGCAGCCAAAGCTGCGAATAATTCATTGCCGGAGAAATCCAGAGTCGTATACGACAAGGATTATGAAGTATTTAATCAATTGAAGTTGCTTCATTTCTCCTCGCACAATGAGCGGGCGTTCTGATCCATAATGCCCGCTCATAACGCCTAAGGGCATAATGTATTCATAGCAACCGTATCTAAGGTAAAATCGGTAAATAATTTAGAAGTGAAAAAATAAAATACTTTTCATCCCTATAATTTTGATCAAATTTGAAAGTCATCTAGTGAAACTTCCATTCAACGATCAGTAAATTTCAACTGTATATAGAGACAACTATCCAATTTCATTCTATTCTATCGAAACTAACGAAGAAGTTCCAGAAGCAATCAGATGGAAAGCATACTGCCACCCACTATATTAAATGAAGTTACAATCGGGGTACACTAAAGTCGATAAATAATTTGCTACTCTTCGTTTCATCTATTTCTGTCGAAAGAACAGGTTCAATCTCTTAATGCAACGTATTCAAAATGTTTATACGCCAATTTTTATATGGACACATTTCTTCGAAATGTGAAAAATTGTTTTCTGCGGCCATCCTACGAAAAAATGATACCTTTGTATACACGGATTACTACTATCGTTTTATTGGGTGTACAATAAGGGTGATTTTATATATATATATATATATATATATATATATATATATATATATATATATATTATATATAATATATATAGGTATATAAATATATAATTATATATATATATATATATATATATATATATATATATATATATATATATATATACTAGCGACCGACCTGTCCCGGCTTCTCAGAGATAATTTTATTTTACTGGCCAGAGAACACTCGATAAGGCATTTTTGATCTACATAAAATGTACAACGTATGTAATGTATTGGAATGCATGAGAAATAATAATGTATGGTATAGAATAGCTTGGTAAATAACACAAATTTTTTTGTTATATGTGAAAGATAAAAATGGATTATCCTTAGAAGATAAATATATACCATCGCGGACTCTTTTATCCATCTTTTTAAGATATATAATTCCATAGTACATTTAA
This sequence comes from Cynegetis impunctata, assembly GCA_030704885.1. Taxonomy (NCBI): domain Eukaryota; kingdom Metazoa; phylum Arthropoda; class Insecta; order Coleoptera; family Coccinellidae; genus Cynegetis; species Cynegetis impunctata. The sequence goes on along the minus strand of JARQZK010003048.1, from coordinate 66,564 downwards.
TCTATCTCTTAAGATTCAGCCAGCGTTCGTGATTCAGGCGCAGAGAAATATATTTTTCGGCTTTTCTGTACTATTATAATATGTAGGTATGTTAAATATTAAAAAATTAAGCTTTAATCATTTTCTGCTAAACTGGAAGTGACACAAATTTGACGACACATTCGTCTTAAAGGATAATAGACCTATAAATAATGGTGAAATTTTGAAAATTATAAATTATGCTGTTCCGGAGATATTCCACTGGAACTTGTATACTTGGACACGTGGTATATATATATATATATATATATATATATATATATATATATATATATATATATATATATATATATATATATATATATATATATATATATATATATATATATATATATATATATATATATATATATATATATATATAAATATTGTAACGTGTCAATTCCCCGATTAACCGCCGCTACTGAATTCTTCATCGAGGTACCGTGATTCCACGCTTTTGTTTCCTCTATGGTTAATGACCTGCGTGTTACGAACATCTCGAGATAGCTTCGAGTTAACAGGTACAAGATCGTTCTTTCTTTTAGCAAATGGTTCTTGAAGAGACCAGTTCATTAATTGTTAAAATTATAGTCAATATCTATTAGACGAATAGTTTGTTAAAGTTATTAAAATTTATTAAGTATCTGTGGCGTCTGATAGACGGTAAGTTATGAGAAGAAATATAACTATTCCGTATTAATGCATTATCTTCAAAATCTGAATTGATTCCTTATTTCATTTTTCCGCCATTTCATTTTTTTCATTCATCTATATTAAATTATTTATCTTTCAATATTGAAATAATCATCTTGCATTAATTTCTTAATTTAAAATATTTTTACTTTATTTGCTTATTTCATTCCCTCAATTTGACACAAGATTTTTGTAGGCTCACGATGGCAAATTTCACGTGGTCATATCTTATGTTCAGTTTAATGTTGGAACATATACTGTCTTTCTTAGCATCTTTGCTTGAGATAAATCTGAATGTTAGTTTGAATTGGCCATCGATGCCCTACAGATATTCTTGGAAAATATTAATTTTGAGATTGTATGTTGATTTGCCCCGAATTATTTTAGCCACCTTGGTTAGAGCTAAAAAACCACGTTGTCTGGAGTTTCAAATTTACCTTGGCTAGGAGTTCAAAAGATAAACTTGATTGGAGCTAGAAAGCTTTTCAATTGGAACTCAAAACCTCCTTGACGAACCATATTCTACTGAGGCTACGATACAACCTATACTAGGACCACCAAGAATCTAGGAATCCACATAGAAAATAGAACGTCGTTAAAAAATCAAATAAATAGACACAGATAAGTCTCACAATATGTATTGAGAAAATAGTGAATACCTACATTTTATTCTTGTTATTATTATTACTGAGAACAACCTAGAACCAATATATGTTTAACCAATCTCCCTGCTAGCTCGGGCATAAATATCTTTCAAAAGGGAGGTTGGTTACAATATATATATATATATATATATATATATATATATATATATATATATATATATATATATATATATATATATATATATATATATATATATATATATATATATATATATATATATATATTTATATATATATATATATATATATATATATATATATATATATATATATATATATATATTATATATATATAATATATATAGATATATATATATATATAGATATATATAATATATATATATATAATGATATATATATATATATATATATATATATATATATTATATATATATAATACTAATATATATATAGATATATATATATATATATATAATATATATATATATATATATATATATAGCATAAAGGAGCAAATGTCCTTCAAAAAATCGGGTTTAAAACTACATATACCTCGAAAAAATCATAGGAGCTGTATAAATCAAGTGAATTTCAATTCGATCCTCCAAATCTTTCTCACAAAGCTATAGTATATAGGGATGAAATATTTGTTTTATCGTGTGTGTTAAATTTTCAATGTTTACTTCTCTTCAAATATTTATATTAGGTATTCTTTTCTAAAATTTCACATTGAATTTTTCAATTTAATTTTAAATCCTTCAATTACTCTTGTTTGAGGTTCTGAATCTATTTACGTTTCCTTGTGAGTTCAAGGAAATTCAGTGATATATAAATCTCTAAATAGAAATATGGATTAATTCTCATGAAAATATTCAAATTGTATCCCTACTAGCTACTAATTGGCTTTCGTTTTGCGTTCTAAATAGAAGAAGAATGTGAATAAAAGCTATTTTGGTGGTATTGCCATCCTTCAACTCTAACTTGAAACGAATACTTTTCAATCAACCTCTTGGTCGTTGTTTTCTCATGATGTTTATGTTTTGTTTAGAGATATTCCACTGTAAGCTCCACTTGTCAAAGAAGGCACTGCAATAAGGGTTCAACCTCAATGATCACGTATTTTCCTTCTCTAAGTATGCTTTCATTTTACTACAATCGCAATGGAAAATTTCGTTGACAGTTAATCTTTTTTCATTGTATGATTTTACCCATCTATGCTTTGGTGTAATTCGTTTATTTCATATAATTTTAAAGACTTTCGATTCAAATTTGTGGTTGCTAATTACTTAAATTTTTGCTGTTGGCTTTCCGTGATATTTATGTTTATTTTTACTAAAACTATTTCAAATCCGCACTATAGAATATTTTCCTTGAAGCAAGAGTTTTTCTTTAACCAATACTTCATATTATGTTAATTAAGTACACAGTAGATAAACTCCCCTCAGTTTATTTGATACTCCTTATCTATATACATATCCATAACTTTCCACCCCGAATTTTGAGCTTTGGGATAGAATAACGAAAAAACGCTCGGACATGTCAAGTTTTGTTGAAAGGGGGACAAATAAGGGTGTTCAAATGAGTTTGATATCACTACCCCTCTAGCCGCAACCCCTAACAGCTCTCATTTTTGAATAAGGAAAAGGGGTCGAGGAGCACCTTGTTGGAAAGGCAATTCAATTTCCTGCATGAGTGTATTTTTTTTTCATCGCTTTGTTATTATACAGAGTGACTCAGTATTGCATCAATAACTTCCACACGCCGAATTTGGATCTTTGAGATGGAAAAAACGCTCGGACGGGTCAAAAAATGAATTCAATATCACTACCTCTCTAGCCGCTACTCTAACAGCAATTATTTCAATTTAAATGAAAGCGCACGATTTACTTTGTCAATATTATTGTTTTCACGTTTTCAGTTATTGTCTCGGTTTCTGCATTTTTAACATGTGTTTGGCATACGCGTATTTATCGAGAAATTGCAAAAAAAAAGGCGGCGATGACAGATTTCGTTGATATTGAGATGGAGAACCTGTTTGGGGTTGCGGCTAGAGGGGTAGTGATATCAAACTCATTTGAACACCCTCATTGGTCGCCCTTTCCACAAAATTTGACCTGTCCGAGCGTTTTTTCTTTATTCCATCCCAAAGCTCGAAATTCGGGGTGGAAAGTTATGGATGGCCCACCCTGTATATATATATATACAGTGCTTTCATGATGAAAGGAACAAATTCATTGAAAAATTAGGTTTCTATTTCATGTTAAAATCCTCGGACAGGTCGATTAGTATTTTTATTTGGGCATTTTTCGCAATAAAAATTTTGTATACAGGGTGTCTCATTCAAGATCTATGGCATTAGTTTTTTTAAAGGTAATACCCTGTATATTATTTCACTTTACAATTCTACGATAAATTCTTATCACTTTTTGTGAACATACCATATGCCTCAACTCGATGGATTGCCAGAAACGGAGATAGTGGGTAATGAGAGGTACGATATGAAAACACACAAATGTAATTACTAATTTAATTTTTACATATGTTCAATCTGTTGTCCGTTTACTTCGAGACATTTTTGAAGTCGATTCAATGTTTCCCGTTGCACATTTTCAATTACTTCTGGACTGATAAGTCTTATTTCCTGCCTGATTCTCTCTTTTAGATCATCAATATTATTTGGTCTATTCAAATAAACTTTAGACTTCAAATAACCCCATAAGAAAAAATCCAATGGGGTTATGTCCGGTGATCTTGGCGGCCACTCAATCGGACCTCTCCGTCCTATCCATCTGTTGGGAAAAGTTGCATCAAGAAATTGTCGAACAGCGATTGAATAGTGAGGAGGTGCCCCATCTTGTTGAAACCATATCTCGTTATTAGGTATGTCAGGATCTTGTGGGTTAGGAAACAAAACAGCTAAAGCCGGAATGAGTTCGAACTGGAGAAAGTTCAAGTAGTCCTCTCCGTTTAGTGTTCCTTCAAAAAAATAGGGACCAACTATACGATTTCGAACAATCGCTGCCCATGTATTAATTTTTTGAGGCCGCTGTGTGTGGCATTCTTGCATCCAATGAGGATAAGTACTTCAATACGTTCTCTCTCAAGTAATTGCATTTTCTTGAACAATGAAGTAGTGTAGTGCCTGGAGCGTTAAAAACGTGAAAACTGCGGACTATACAGCACCAGTGAATGAATTCAGATGGTACATGTGAAATTTCATTCTTCAGATTTAATGACAATGTTTACCTAAATTTTTTTTTGTACTTTTAATCCACATTTTAAATCTCCAGGTGCTCCACTATCTCCGTTATAATCTGGGAATCCATCAAGTTGAGGCATATGGTATGTTCACAAAAAGTGATAACAATTTATCGTAGAATTGTAAAGTGAAATAATATACAGGGTATTACCTTTAAAAAAACTAATGACAAAGCCATAGCTCTTGAATGAGACACCCTGTATACAAAATTTTTATTGCGAAAATTGCCCAAATAAAAATAATAATCGACCTGTCCGAGGATTTTAACATGAAATAGAAACCTAATTTTTTAATGAATTTGTTCCTTTCATCATGAAAGCACTGTATATATATATATATATATGTATATATATATAAATATATAAATATACATATATATATATATATATATATATATATATATATATATATATACATATATAAATTTATATATATATATATATATATATATATATATATATATATATATATATATATATATATATATATATATATATATATTTTACAATGAGTTTCGAAAAGTTTGCACCATAGTGGAAACTTTGGTGCATTGCGAAAAACTTCTGAAAGGTGTCAGTACAGGGAGAACAAAAAATAGAAATTTGGATCAGAAGTAAACTATTCTCATTTTCGACATTAGTAAAAAGGTTCATTTGGAAACTTGTTCAGATGTAAAAACAATATTCAAACTTAAAATCAGAACCACCTACTCAACAAAACAAAAACAATAAATTTTTTCATTATTCAAGCCCCATGAAACGTACTAGTATCTCACACACCTGTGTGTGAGGGGTGTCTCCCCATATTACTGTAGTAATATTTCAATGTGATATTTAATTCATTATCATTCGAACTAGTATATCGTTTACATTCAAACTAGTTTTTTGGTGCAAATTTGATATTTTGCTCTGTATGTATGTCCATAGTATCTATAATTATGATTTAATGACAATAAATAATAAATTAAATCAATTATAGTGATATGAGAAAAGCAGCTAAGGTGGAGGTATGTGACATCCTAGTAGGCACTCTTTAAGAGGCTGAAACCACAAAAAATGTTTTTTTTGTTTTGTTACATAGGTGGCTTTTTCAATAATGTACTTTTTCAATAATATCGAAAATAAGATCAGTTTACTGTAGATCCAAACTCTTCCTTTTGTTCTCCTTTGTATACCGTTCAGAAATTTAGGCACTGATATTTATGAAGAATAAAATTTTCTCAAAAATGGATAATAAAAAAGTGTCCCATATGGTAGAAACTTTTTGCAACGCACTTTATATATATAAATATATATATATATATATATATATATATATATATATATATATATATATATATATATATATATATATATATATATATATATATATATAATATATATATATATATATATATATATATATATATATATATATATATATTCATTTGGATTAGTTTTGTATCTGTATATTATAGATTGTTGGGATTTTTCGTTGTATAACAGATATTATATGACTAATAAAAAATAGATTTTAATTTACTCGACGTTTCGGCTCTATTTTTGGAGCCTTTTACAAGAGTTTCATCAAGAGTCTGTAAGATAAAATATAATTTAAAACTAGTTTACAATACAAAGGTTGATATTGAAAATGTACCTCACTACGGATCGTTTTGTTTTATTTTCTTTTGCTGTGGTAAGTTCCAGCTCGTGTGAACGACTGGTTTATGAATCCGAAACAGGTGTCGAGTCTTAATCGTTTCACGTGTCTTCGCGTTATGCGCCTTTTATAATATTTGAGAATATACGGTGCTCAAATTATTCACGTCTGAACGGTTATTGATTACATTTTGTAGATTTTTCTGGATATGTATCATTTCTAAAATTTCTCTTTTCTTTGTGTTAGTTTCTGTTGCCAAGATTCTAGTTTTGTCGTAGTTGAAACTATGTCCGTCTGTTTGTTTGTGTTTATTTAGTCATTTAATATCTGTTATACCACGAAAAATCCCAACAATATATATATATATATATATATATATATATATATATATATATATATATATATATATATATATATATATGTAATATATATATATATATATATATATATATATATATATATATATATATATATATATATATTTATATATATATATATATATATATATATATATATATATATATATATATATATATACATTAATGGTTGAACAGAATTTTTTCACACTTTTTCAAGAGTATTGCGCGTACGGAAGAGTGTGAGATTTGGCATAATTAAAGCTGCAGAGAGCTAAAATTTATATAGGAAATGTGTTAGAAAAACATCAATTCATTCTTTATTTTTGAACACGTTCGCATATGACGTAATAGAATAAAATTCAGTACTAATAGTATAATTGATTGCGACTTTTTTCTGGGGGGTCCATGCTAGATATTCTCTATGGGCAGTTATAAGGTTGTAAAACCTTCTTAATTCCTTTATGTAATGTTAAATATGAATTTACTTTCCTTCCCTATCATTTTCCATTAATATAAAAATTCCTAATTTCCTGACAGGGAATGCGGCGTGGACCGAATTTATAATTGCGCTCATTCGGTCTAATGTGGGTCTAATGGGGGTTAGGCCAACATTAGGAGCATGATAAACCACAAAACCTAGCTCTCGCAAACTCAAATTGAAAAATTTAAGGAAATGAAGCATTTTGGCTCACAATTTTTTTGTTCAACATGAAATTACGTGAAATTTTCACAGAGGGCAGGGAATAGTCCAAGGATCATTTTCTACATCATGCCGGTGTACGCTAAAACTTTGGGGGTGGTTGCCACCCCATCTCGGGGGAGGAAATTTTTTCTCATAATTTAGTTGAAGGAATCGATGGAAAAAGCAATTCTAAAAATGTTTTTTATATTTTCTTCGTAAAACTAATATTTTTTGAGTTATTCGCGGATGAGAGTAACAGTTTTTCATCGTCAAAATCGATGTTGTTAAAGGTTTTTTGCGAATAGCTCGAAAAATATGCATTTCATCAAAAAAAAACTGCAAAGAACAAAATTGTAGCTTTTACTTCGTCTACAACCAATACGAACCGAGATACGGCATGTTCATGGTCAACTTTTTTCGCCAAGTCAAATATTAGGAAAAATTTGAATTTTGCGAGGAAAACTCATTGAATCGTTTTCAAAGTATTTAATTAGTCCTTTAAAACAATGACAAAAAAAAATTTTAGCATAAAAATAAAGCGACTTATGATCAAAATAAGGTCGGTACCTTACAACAACCCCCTAACTACCCCCTAATCAAAATTGATCCTAACCTTTCTGTAGTTCTCTTCATATATGAATGTTCAATACACTCAAGAAGTTTGACTAAATTAAAATACCTATTTTTGGGTTTTAAAGAGAAAACAATTTTTTGCAGTTTCGTATTTTTCACCCTTTTCTTTAAAATATCTCCGAAATTACTGGCGATACGAAAAAAAATTATGAAGCACTAAATTATAGCTTTTTCAATGACTTAAATTTTTCTGTGCATAGATTTTTTGTACAGTGAGTATTTGGTGAGATAAAGTCGTTGAAAACCTCTATTTACAAGCGAACACCACCTTATTCGAGCCCTTTAAATTCACCACATTTAATAACTAAGGGATCTTCAGGAATTTAACTCATATTTAGCTATAATCTTATAGCTCTTAAAAAGCCCTACAATATCGGATTTGGCAAAACTTTCTATCGCTAAAAATGAAGGAGCTTTGTTTAAAGAACCAATAAAATTTTTTTCGAAACATTCGAATAGCACGGTTCAAAGCGACGGGAAATGAAGCTCATATAATGACAAAACCTTGCAATTCTTTCGTCCGGCATCGATTTGAATAAACATTTGGAATTAGGCTTATTTCGCCCTGTAGATCATTTTCTACATCTACCGTTGTACGCTTTCTGTTTCTTAAGGGTGAAAATTACCCCTAATTGTCAAAAATCATAAAATAACGTTGAAAACCTTAAGATGGGTAGAATTCGGTTTGGATAAGTTGAATAATGATTGTTTTATGCTTTGGAATACAATTTCTAATGTTTCAACCCTTAAAAATCCACCCTTGTTAGAGCTTGATAGAGGAAAAAATATTTATCCTGAAAAATGATTAATAGATCCTAAAATTTTACCCATATTAAGGTTTTGCAATGTTATTTTATAATTTTGCACAATAAAGGGTACGTTTCACTTTTAAAAAAAATCAGCACCCATGAGCATGATATGAAATATGAAGTACAGGGTGAGATGAGCCTAATCCCAAACTTTTATGCAAATCGATGAAAGACGAAATTCTTTTTTTTGGATAAATAATTTTTTTTATATCATGCTCTGACAAGGGTGGATTTTTAAGGGCTGAAACATAAGAAATTGTATTCCAAAGCATGAAACAATCATTATTCAACGAATCCAAACCAAATTTCACCCATCTTAATGTTCACAACGTTATTTTATAACTTGTTACAATTAGGGGTAGTTTTCACCCTTACAAAAAACGAGAAGCGTACAACGGCGCGATGTAGAAAATGAACTAATATACAATTAGGGGTAGTTTTTACCCTTGAAAACCCAAAAGCGTACAACTGCACGATGTAGAAAATGAACTAAAGGGTGAAACAAGCCGAATTCCAATTTTTTATTCAAATCGATGCTGGACTAAAAAGTTGCGAGGTTTTGTCCTTTTTTGAGCTTCATTTCCTGTACTATTTGTCATGCAATCGTATATGTAAAGGGGATAAAGTGACCACGAATATATACTCAACACGTTGACGACGATGTGCGCTACCGGTGGCCCCCAAACGAGCTATCGTTACAGATGTGGCCACTGATCAATATAAGTTTGTACTCACATAAAATTTCACGCATTTGATATTGGGGCAACGGCTATAGGAATAGTACACGTTGCTTTGGGTACCACCGATTGTACACTCGTCCACTGAGATAGGTGTAAGAGAAAAAAACTTTCAGATACATACAAATTTATGTTCATTTTTTGAAATCATTTCAAAAAATGATAGTACAAAATTAAATGAACATGAATTAGTAATTATGCCTAACTACGAACTGAATGAACATGAATCTGAATAACAATATACTAATAAAAAAAAGTTTTGGCTCAAAACAGAAAACCATCAGTCTGAAGTTAAAAACAATTAACATGAATAAGTATACCCTACTATGTACTAAAATAACAAAAATCTAACTAACAACACTAATAAAAAAAAAAATTTATGCTCAAAAACACAAATTCCAACCGATTTTACATGGTGGCCACCGGTGGTATCCGACGCCACCAACGAAAAAATATTCATTGGGGGCGTCAGGAACCACCGGTGGTGCACATCGAAAATGGAATCAAACTACAAAAAAACTCATATTCACTGTTCAAAAACACTTTATTCATACAAAAAAAACATAAATTAGCAAAAATGAGACAAAATTTTCGTCCTGATTATATTGATATACAACCAAACCATCGTCGCGCACGTGTTAATTCACAAACAATGAAGTTAATTCTACAATCGTATATGTTACAGTGATGAATATATTACGAGAAATCGATGGAAAAAATTAATAGGAAACCTTATCGAGTAAGTACAATAAGCTTGAATGAAACCCTGAAATATGATGCTAATTAAATTAAGGCAATATTCCTGGTGGCATTAACAGAATGAATGGTATGGTTTATCAAGATGTAATCCTATCGTCCAATACGAGTAGCCTCGTTCATATGAAACGGAGCTGTATAAAGGACATAATGAAACCCCTTCATCAGACAATAATCAGTGATGATTTATTGAAACACCAGGGTTTAGATTCTTGGTTTCCAAAATGCAAACATCTATGCAAGTAGAAATAGTGTGTTACTTCAATTCCCTTATAGTCCAGTCAATAACCATTTCTCCGTGTATTTATCCCATACAGAGGTTGCTTTTTCCCTGGGGGTGGATGCCACCCCTTATTGGGATTGAAAAATTCTTCATCAAAATTAAGATACATTGACTAATTTTAAGCAACTTTTGTTTTCTGAAAGTCAATATTTTTCCAGAAATTCGCGGGTGAAATTGTCAATTTCAGGCAAAAAAAACACGATTTCAGATTCTTTTTCGCAAATAACTGGAGAAATATGCAATCAATCAAAAAATACGCATTCAATCGAAAAAAATGTATAGCTTATCAAAACAAAGAAAATCATGTTTTTATGATGTAAGCAGACCTAATACAAACGGAATTATTGCTTGTTGAGAGTTGACTGGTATTTTCAATCGCCAAAATGGAAAGTTTCTTCGTACAATAACCAAAAACCAATGCAGTTTTCGGGGAAAACTCATGAAACTCTTTATATAGTCCTTTAAAAAACCTTCATTTTTATTTTTTGTAAAAGTTCCTAGCATCAAAACTAAGCGAGTTATCAAGAGAATAATGTCGACTTTTTCGTTCGAAAAAATAGTGAAAATCTCACCCTCTCTTCCAACCCATTTGAAAAAAATCGTTGCCACTTCCAATGTACTTTATTTATGATTTTATAATACAGTCTAAGTGTTTGACCAGTTTAAGGTGCTTCTTCTTGAAAAAAAATGGAGTTTGAAGAGAGAAAATCATTTTCGAAATTTAGCGAAAAATCAAAATTATAGGTTTTTCTTATTTGAAAATTTTGGCGTTTTATTTTTTCATAGGATAAAAATTGTGTAAGATATGGCCATTTAAGTACCGTTTTTGAGCCCTTTCAGCATGAACATTTCTGAAATTTTTCAATCCCAAGGGGTGGCATTCATCCTCTGGGAAAAAACAACCCCCGCCACAGAGTAGACTTTGAAATAGATGGTAATTAGAATCTAAATCCAAATTTTTATACAAATCGGTGCTGTATGGGATAAATACACAGTTTATACTTTTTTCACTGCAAATTTACAACCATGTACGAGGTCCGGAACTTTATGCAATTTGTGAAAATTTTATTCTTGGATTTTTATATTTTTGCAAATTGCATAGTGTTCCGGACCGCGTTTTGCAAATTTGCAAATGCATCAGAATAGATGTCTCCTAAATTTGCAACCAAGTTTCAAATTTTTTGTAATTATTTCGAGACCATCTTGCTCGAAAAAATTTACCACGAATTGAAAAAATTATAAATAAAAACATGTTACGGTCAACGTAAAAGGTTTCAAATTTATACTGTTCGGTATATTTTTCCGAAGTATCTGTCAAGTTTACAGAACTTTTGGAATTTTTTCAGTCAGTTCATCAAAGAAAAACGTTAATTTTGAATAAGAAAAATGTTCCGTATCCTTAAATTGGTAGCAAATTTGATGCGTGATATGAAATAATATATTTAATACTACTCCAAGTTTGCAGAATTTTTGGAACTTTTTTCACAAGCATCAGGCGAAATTCAATATTATTGCAATTTAAACAATGTTCCGGACATGTTTCTTTCTCTATGTAGCACTCACTTGACCAAAGTTTAAAAACTTATTATGGAATTTTTGTTAAATTTTCGATTTTCAATGCCAAACTGACTGGCCTATTATGGTGAATGATCATTCAATCCTCAACCTATCCTCTATAACTCAGTGAATTGCTATAACACATACAATTAGATTTTCAACTTATCTTCAAATTAATTTCAATAACATTTTGAAACTTCAAATTTTCCTCAGGAACTCATTCGAAATATTTCTTGTTCTTGCATTTTATAAAATTTGTCATACTTTGGTGTAATATCCCAATAGTAAAAAAAATCTAAAGAAAATGAAAGGACATAGGTAGATACTCCACAAAAAGTCCTTTTTCATTACTTGACAGACATATTTGAATTGTTATTTCTATTATTATTAGCTGTTGTTTCAGTATTAGATCAATACCTGGAGAGTTGGATGATACACTGAAACATATATAGATATCCCAGCTAACAATTTTATGTTCTATTAAAGTTGAGAGAACGTTTTCTCAGCAAATTTTATAGAGCAATGTTTGTTCTAAGAACATTCTCAAAACGTTCTTACAGCAGTTATACAAAAGAAATGGGCCCCGTGCTAAAGAACTTTTCAGTTCTTTAAGTTGTTCTGTAAGGTATGTAGAAAACATTTATAGAAATGTTGTGTAAACGTTCTTACAATTCGTAAAGCATTTCTATGCGATAGTTACAGAGCAATGTCATACGAATTCTATAATAGTTCTAAAATGGTGTCTTAAAATTCTATTATAGAGCGTATAAAGAACTTCTATATTTTTGTTCGTTAACCGTACATATTGTATTCCATTATACAATTATTTTGTTGCGTGACGTTATAGTTACAAAACTTTAATAGGTTTTTTTACATCTTTTGGAGACAAAATGCTTCTGTATCACTTTAAATCATGGATACGCGTTAAAAATGATATGGACGCCATTATATATAAAGTACCTTCACCATTTATTTGAATTTTCTAGTAAGTTTGAAATCAAAAGACGAATAATGTGGTATATATATGGTAATTTTTTAATGCGCCCTCATTTTATCTTATTTTTCTACAATGTTAAAAACTAATTAAGTATTAAAAAAAAAATTATTGATAAATTTTGCCGCCAAATGTATAAAAAACAGTTAGAAAGTAAATATACATCATATTACTGATAATATTTGGCCCATGTATGTTTCATATTAGTTTTTATCTGAAATTTTCTTGTTTCTTTACAAAATGGCGACGAAATGGAAAGCTTATCTCGTACTTCCAATATGGATGCCAACTAATATGAATTTTTTGTGTCGATTGCAATGATTACAGAGCTAATATACTTCATAAGCAACTACTATAACTCAAATGTGCCTACTAAAATTAACAGTGTTGTCTTGTTTTACAAGATTTCCCTAAGCACTAAAATTAGTCAGGCAGGCTGCATTTTGAAAGGAAAAATATATAAATACATAAACGATTTTTTCACAGAAGATTTCTCTGGTGATATTACCGTTATTAAAACGGAAATTTGCATACAATATTTCCCAGTGACTTTTTTTACGAGTCAAAAATATTTCCAATATGGCTCACATTGTTTTTACTCGACTGTGGCTAAACTAAAAGGAAGTATAACGATTTTAGCAGTCTATGTATATGTGTATTTATGGATGTGGATATATAATATGTATGCTCTATGGTATCGCCTGATTGGTACTATTTTGGAGATTGAGGTGGCAATTGATCCGTAATTATAGCCTGGGTGACATTACCTACTTATTTCCGTAGCCAACTGTCACTTGGTATAACTTGCCACCTTGTGTGCCCTTAAAAACTCCATGGAAAATTTTGTATGCAAACTACGTATTTAATAACATTATCAACACAGAGGAATACCATTTCTTTTTACTATAACTTCGTCATCTTCTTGGTTTTCTATGTCGCTGTCTATTCTATTGTTTTGTTCCTCGATTAAGGTCTTTGGTACCTCAATAACTACACTATCTGTTTTTAATGCGGTAACCTGGAAATCCTTATTTGTAGCTCTGCTGTCATTGCTGTTATTTACGGAAATTCTATCACATAATAAGCTTTCGTAAATTCTTTTCGTTTCCCTACTGAATGCTCCACTTTTTTTAATCTGTTTCCATTTACTTATAAAGACATGGTTTTTATAACAAATGTCGTCTAAAACTTATACACAAACGAAATTCACTTTTAAAATGGCGTCAATTATGGTATGGTTGTTCTGTAGTGCTTTTTTATGAAACAAAAATGGCATAGATTTAAACCTAATTACTCTGTAATTATTGTATAACAACTATAACATTACTCTCTATAACAACGTTATAGAGGTTTTTTTTATTAAGTTCGTTAGCAGCTTCCATATGCATAATTTGTTATTCGTAGCAAAATTGTCTCTTTGCCACCCTTTATACAATATTTCTATAACAAAACTATAATCAACCATTACGGAGCAATTCTATAAGAGCTTCACAGGAGTTGGTATAGTTCTATAAGATAATTTTTTACATCGGATTTGAAATCATTTAGTTCTATAAGCACCATTACTGTAAAATTGTGCTACTATAGACAGTTATCGAGCAATTATTTACACTTATCTTCTGAATGCTCTGTAATTATGTTCTAAGAACGTTCTTGCAATAAACTTAAAGAACAATTTAGCTTACGAAGACAAAATAGTATCATCGGCTTCACTTATACAACAACTTAATGTTCTAGACACAACTATGAAACCTTTACAGAACAGAAAAGTTCTTTTACTCTGAATTTATAGAAGCTTTTTGCTAGCTGGGATATTCATAAATCAAGTTAAACTTAAGATAAATATGTGTTTATTTTGATCAGAACAAAGAATCTCCAGATATAGCTACGTTGATTTTGTGAGAGAACTGGTAACATGTATGAATATAGTAACGTGTGTTTAAATTGAAACTAACACTTTTCCTACAGTGAACCTCTCAGTTTAGAATACACGTACCTACTTACCATTCTCTCGATTTCCCTCGAGTTTAAACTGACGACGAAGATACTGAGGGCTGTAACAACCGCATTTACCAAGATATGAAATTATACAATGTAGTTATGTTTTATGAAGTGTACATTCTGAGCTTTGTTTGAAGTTGTGATATAACGAAATGAATGTGTGGTGAGAATTGATTGTTAAGAACTCAATTCTCAAATTTGGGTCACTCTGCAGAAAAATACTCATCTATTTGCAAAAAATTATGCTTCAATACTCTGATAAAGAATTACTACGAATATCACGATCTCTTCTAGTAACTTAGGCGAGTCCTCTCAGTAAATAGCTACTGAAAAAAACTGATAACTTCACTTCGAATACTATACCTAAGAAATGAATTTTTTCCATTTTAGAGTATAAAAAATATGTAGAGTAGGTAAAGTTCTTAATGATATAAAAAACTTCATTTACTGAAATTGTAACTTCCAAGTTGTTCTTATTAAGGTATACTTACATAATAATAGAATAAATTGTATTCTTTTACAGGCATTGTGTAAAAAAATCTACATTTTCATTTTAAATATCATCTTTTACAATATATAATATTATATATATATGTATATATATATATATATATATATATATATATATATATATATGTCAAATGACTGTCAAAATATATTAGTATATCTAACCAGATTCTACTTTTGATACCCTTTCATCTGTTTCCAATAACCTTTAGTACACATATATATATTTATCTATATATATATATATATATATATATATATATATATATATATATATATATATATATATATATATATATATATATGTTTAATAAAGGTTATTGGAAACTGATGCAAGGGTATCAAAAGTAGAATCTGGTTGGATATACTAATATATTTTGACAGTCATTGCTGTCTTCTTTAGGGTCTAAAACCAGAAAACAAAAACTACGTAACAAAGCACAACTTTGTTTTCTTGATTTTAGACCCTGAAGGAGACAGCAATGACTGTCGAAATATATTGGTATAGCTGAAAATATTTTACTTCTGATGCCCTTGCTGAATTTCCATTACCCTTTATAATACTTATTCAAATTATTCGGCAATTAATAATTTTTCAATTATATATATATATATATATATATATATATATATATATATATATATATATATATATATATATTCATTCGAATTTTTGTTGCCTGTGAACTATTTCTAATCTTTTGATTATTATTAGCAATAACAGGCTTGTTGAATCTCAAAAAATTCGATTTGGACCTATTTCGAACATTACGTGGGTAAAGGTTTCTGTGGTTTCCCTTACCATCTAATAATAACAGATTTGAATGTTAATATTGGACTGAATAGCACGTAATAAATAACAAAGAAGGGCCACAGCAGAAAAAAATTTTAGTGAGACATAGTAGCCTTTTTTTATTCAAATTTTTTCAAATCAATAAATGTCAAAGAAATTTCAATTTTTTCAAAAGTTTTGATAAAGCCACGAATGTTGTGACGAAATGTCAACTTTTCAATAAAATCGAGTTTTTTGATATTCAACAAGCCTGTTATTGCTAATAATTATCAAAAGATTATATATATTTATATATATATATATATATATATATATATATATATATATATATATATATATATATATATATATATATATATATATATATATATATATATATATATATATATATATATATATATATATATAAATATAAATATAAATATATATATATATATATATATATATATATATATATATAAATATATGTATATATATATATATATATATCTTAATATAAAATGATAACAATTTTTTTTTTCACCTTACAGCTTGTTCAGATGAAATGGATGAACATCCACGAAAAACTAAATATGGTGCAATGAAGAGTACCTGCTACGAACAATGTTTCTCTGCATTCCAAATTATTAACAACTTATGGCTTTATATGAAAATTTTCATTTTGGACGGAACATAGTTGAAAACAGCACCTGCCAATCATTTTCAGCAGAAATTTAAATAATAAAATATTGATTGGATGTGCTGTTTCGATGTGCTGTTTCGACACGGCACTATCAAATAAAAATTCAACAAATCAAATATCATCATACAAAATATAATACATAAATAAGTATTGAGAGATACAATCAATTAATGAATAAACTTTTATGTATCATTGACTATTGACATTACCTAATGTCAATTGACAAGATAACTGCACTGGTTCGTCAGTGCATTTTACTTCAAGAATCTATTTCATAAAAATTTCTATTTCACTGAACTGATGCGAATAGGTGAAAACTGAATTTTCTGGAAATTATCGAATTATCTGAAGCTAATATTAAGAAAACCAAAACCGTTAGTGACCAATTCATCACCTGTAATGCGGTCTGTGATGAAACATAAAACTTTTGTCTATAATATAACACTACAGATCATGACCATTAGATTTGCAACTAGATTCCTATAGATACCTACTTTCTATAATCGTCTCAAGCTCCCAAACCTTATAAATTCAAAACTAAGATACCTATTGCGAAATATATGTCTGCTTCTAAGGATTCATTTGGTATTTAATTGTATTCAACTTAGTAACCAGCGAAATCACATTATCTTCAAATGTGAAACTTCAGAAAATTTGTATGTCGAAGTAGGTATTATTGATAGACACAATAAAGAGACCTACACTCACTTACATTCAAAAACCGCTAGATGTCGCAACTAACACGGACATCAGCTCTTTCCTGAATCCCAATTTTCCTAGAAAAGAGGTTAGTAGAATGAAGCGTTCTTCAAATTTATGTAAAAACCCTGGCAAAGCGCCAGCGGAAGGAAGCAGAACAGCTTCATATTTGGAATAATAAGTCTCCTGGCGGTATGGGAAAAATGATTTATTATTGTTAACTTTTCCCTACATTTTTAGGATTAATGAAAGTGAAAACACTGATATATTCTCATAGTTTCTCAACAAAAGTGATATTGTTGAGATTAGATTAGATAAAGAAAATGGAGTTTTGGATTCGAACTTGAATGTTAGATTTCATTAAATTGAGGGAGCATTGTATTATTCAGAATGCTATAATGATTTTTCATTAGTTTTCGGAGTATTATGTAACTATCTATTCATCTATATTTGTATATATATATATATATATATATATATATATATCTATATATATATATATATATATATATTTATTCATTTATTTATGTATTTGAATTGCTGTTGCCTGTGAACTATTTTTAACTTTCTGATAAATATATATTATTAAGCCTGTTATTGCTAATAATTATCAAAAAGTTATATATATATATATATAAATATATATATATATATATATAAATATATATATATATATATATATATATATATATATATATATATATATATATATATATATATATATATATATATATATATATATATATATATATATATATATATATATATATATATATATATATATATATATATATATATATATATATATATACATCAATGTTATATTCCGTTTATAATAATTGCGATTATTCAAAAAATTTTGAAGAAATAAAACAATTTAAAATAAAAATGATAGACGTAACTTTTTATAAACTTAATTACTTTGTATAATTTACAAAAAAAATATACTTGAATCAAACATAACAAAGATAGTACTTTTATATAATTAGTTATAACAAAAAAGAAGTACGTTACCTATATACATAATTTTGTAATAATATTTTATGCTTCATTAGCACTTTGAACTTTCATTCGTTGAGTTTTAATTATTGCAAGCAACTTTTCTCTATTTTTTAATTGCGAATTCTTTAATTAAATCTGACATACCTAACGTATCGCAGATATCATCTATCAGATATCCTTAGATAACTAGTTCTTAATTATTTTTAATTCTGAAAAAAATCTCTCACCATGAGCTACAGTGACACGCATCGTTTAAAACATCCGTAAAGCTACACATAAGTTCGTAAAAGTGTTTGCTTTTCATGTTGGCAAATAATTCAATAAAACAGCTGTTAATCCTTCATCAGTTGTATATTTAACTGGGCAGACCCCTAGAAAATGCTTCCTAATTTTTACATTCTTTGAAATGTCATTAATTGTTTTACTTTTTGCCTATCAGAAAAATAATTTCATTTTGGAAATTATGACCTAAATAATGTGGCATGTGACTGCAATCTTACTGAATTCTGCCAATGTGTTCATCCATTATATTATCAAATTTTGCAATTTATTCAATTAGCTTCACAAAATTACCATTACCTTTTCCGAGAAGTTTTTCATTAATTCCTCTGAAAGATAGATTTTGTCCAGCTAAATACTGAACTACACAAATAATTCTTTTAATAACCGATGTTCATCTTTTTTTTTCTAACTGAATTGAATTTTGGTTGACCAAGTCAAGAGTTCCACCTTTTTCACTCGATTTCTTATCGATCAGCACCTTTGTGGATGTGTTTATGAATAACTTTTTATTATAGTTATATGTTCAACCCATAATATATTTTCAAGAACTTGAAAATCAAGTTGAAAATCTCATTTCAATAACCTGCCTTTAATGTATTTTCTTGGAAGAACATTATCGGTAATAGCCCTACCTGAAGTCGATGGAAAGTACTTCCTGTATAAGTGACTAACACTTTTCATTCAGGTCTAAACTCAATTTTTTGATTATGGCGAAATGGCAATAGCAATATATTTTCTAATTATTTATTATCACTCTAGAAAGCTTCATGTCACCCCATTCTATACATAGTATGAAAACTGTTTATTGCTGATTTTTACACAGTCAGTATCTGTATATATGTACATACTCGACACTAACTCAATGCAATGAAATCTATAAAATGAAATTATAGAAGAATAATTATTCCAGCATTCAAAGAAAGTTTTATATTATATTTGTTCTGTTTAGCTAGACCAGAAGATATGGATATTCGTTCCTCTGAAATAATTTGAAATATTGAAATGGAATAACAAATATAGATTTCTAGGAAATTTTCTCGCGTACCTCATTGATTTATTCTGGATATCTATGCAAATGATCTTAAAAAGCACGACTCCCTGTATCATTCCTAGAATCACAGCAGTAACGTAGCCATGAGAATTGCATATTTTATTTTTTCGGCGTCTGCGAGACTTGTCCATACTCATATAAATTATAGTTTCTGGAAGAATGTTGGCGACTCTCCAATTGGGCCATAGCATTGGAAGGTTTTGTGCTGCAGTTGCATTCTATATTCGGTAGATTTTAAGGAAAATGAAGGACCGAAAAATAACTAGCCAACGCAGGTAAAACCTTCGCAGTCGTTATTATCAACGTTTTCAAAGAATTAAAATGAGTAGGTTCGGTTTGATATAGTTGAAATGAAAGGCTAGACTGGTATTTTCTACATTACGTTTGAAGAATCTCATAATATTTCATAATAGTGTAATTTCATCGTATGAAACCTATAAGAAATATCAGCCCAAAAAAAAATCTTTGACAGAGCGCAGCTAAAGTATGATCACTGTGATCTACTTCAGAACAATTGGGAGCCAGAATAAAATCGTGAAATACAGTTACATTAGCTTGGTATTTCGCAAAAATGATAAAATATATCCAGTCTCACGAAGCGCGTCATTATTATGATTCCAATATGGCAATTGCTTACTTTCGTTAGATAATATCAAGAAACATACTAATTTAATTAAATCGTTAATTAGAAAGTTCCATCAAATCATTTTAAAAAATATAGAACTCAAAGAACTTTTGTACAAAGTTAGTCATATTCATCCATCATGCATCATTTGAACTGAATTATTCTGTCTTGGCTAAATTCATCATTTTTAGCAATAAGGAAATTATTTCAATCTTCTTTTTCAATGTTCACATAATTTTTTGAATTCGTTTAGTAAAAGTTATTCTTATTATCAACAAGAATTTATTTTCATCAAATGTTATTGACGAAACAATTCATCAGAGTGGTTCCCATCAGAGTCAATCAAAATTTGGGTGAATTCGGTCAAAATTTCATAATTTCCAAACTTTGGGGAGCATAGTATCGTGGCGGTGCATAAGCGAAAGTGAGTGGCGAAGGATATGTCAGTTAATTATGAACAGCATTTACAAAATTCAGCGTCTCAAGGCCTTTTAGAGGATTTTTGGAGCTGAAAGGAACCCTTATTGAAGGATATTTGCTCCTACCACCTACCAGTTGAAATTTTGAAAAATTGTAAGTAGAATAAGTTAATGCTAAGGAAGTACCTTGTCTAAAACAAATAATGATGCAGTTTTCTGGCGTCTTCATCTATTCGCATCAGCTACATTGTGCATGTTCCTCACGGTTCACCAGCTTTTATACCCCACACCTTATTTCACACTACTTGAATTTTTAACACATTAATTACAATTTATTACACCTATTACCAAATTTATCACAGTTGCAGAACTCAAGTTATGACGATGTGGTGTAAAATTAGTCTGAAGGTGCACCACACTCATACCATATTAATTATTTTTGATTCAGAACTTTTCTGTAATTCATTACAATCAATAACAATCAATTAAAATTGATTACAATAAATTACAACCATTTGCGGCCTCATCACAATTCCAAATTCCAAAAAATAAGTAGCGCGTCGAAAAATTATGACAATAACAAATAAAAAAAATAGCCCACTCGCTTTTATGGATACAAAAAATAGTCAGCAGGATTAAGAAAATAATAACAGAGAAGCTGCAATTGAGTGGGGTAGTGTAATAATTGATAAGAATTTTCACGAGACAAAAAACAATAGATTTATCGAAAATAAGTTCGAAATACGGGGTTTTCAATTCATTACACTACCCTGCAGCTTCTTTTTTCATCATTTTCTTAATCCTGGTGACCATTTTTTGTATCGAAAATACCGATTGTAATAAATTGAAAACCTGGTATTTCTATCTTAATTTCGATAACTCTATTGTTTTTTGTCTCGTGAAAATTTTTATCAATTATAACACTATCCTACTCATTTGCAGCTTCTTTTTTATTATTTTCCCAGTCCTGCTGACCATTTTTTGTATCGACAAAACTGAGTGGGCTATTGTAATAAATCGAAAACCCTGTATTTCTATCTTTATTCGATAATTTCATTATTTTTTGTCTCGTGAAATTTCTTTTCAATTATTACACTAAACCCACTCACCTGCAGCTTCTTTTTATCATTTTCTCAATCCTGGTGACCATTTTTTGGATCGATAAAACTGAGTGGGCTATTGTAATAAATTGAAAATCCTTTATTTCCATTTTATTTTCAATAATTCTATAATGTTTTGTCTCGTGAAAATTCTTATCAATTATTACACCACCCCATTTGATTGCAGCTTCTTTTTTATTATTTTCTTAATCGTGCTGACTTTTTTTGTATCGATAAAACCGAGTGGGCTATTGTAATGAATTGAAAACCATGTATTTCTATCTTATTTTTGATAATTCTATTATTTTTTGTCTTGAAAATTCTTATCAATTATTACTCCACCCCACTCTTTTTCAGCTTCTTCCTTTTTATT
Organism: Cynegetis impunctata; assembly: GCA_030704885.1. NCBI lineage: Eukaryota > Metazoa > Arthropoda > Insecta > Coleoptera > Coccinellidae > Cynegetis > Cynegetis impunctata. Next base: position 43,983 of record JARQZK010003048.1, on the reverse strand, counting down.
TGTTAATCCTGTTGACCATTTTTTGTATCCATAAAAACGAGTGGGCTATTATTGTCATAATTTTTCGATGCGCTACCTATTTTCTGGAATTGTTGAATTGTAATGAGGCGGGAAATTGTTTTAATTTATTGGTATGAGGTGCACCTTTAGGCTTATTCTACACCACACCCTCATAACTTGAGTTCTGCAACTGTAATAAGTTTGGGAATAGGTGTAATAAATTGTAATTAATGTGTGAAAAAATCACGTAGAGTAAAATAGGGCGTGGGGTATGAAATCAGGTGCACCGTGAGGACATGCTTTGTACTTTAGTTGGTCTCTGATTGGTTCGGAGTAGTAGAATAATCTAAGTCCTATCATTGTGTTCCTGAGCGCTAGATATAAATTACCTTCAGTGTAATTATAAATAAAAGTGACGAGTAGTCACCAACGTTTAATTACTTTGGCCATGCTTGCCGGAAGATTATTTTGCGTTTTATTCAACTTTGAGTTTCAGCAATGCGTTCTTCATTTAGGGAAAAACCACAAAAATCATTATTTAACTTGCTCGGCTTATTGGAAGTGCCAATTAAAGAAATAAAAAACCAATCCTCTAGAATAGGAAATGCAATTAACGACACAGAAGATGGAAACAATCCCAACAAAATATATTGCTCTGTACTACAAACGTAGCGGGGTGCAGTTGAATGATTAGCAGTAAAATGTACTACGCAGAAATTAGCGGGCATGCTAGTTTGAAATGTGTTTGTTAGAAATTATCAATGTTAGCAACCGAAATGAATTGCAATGTGTAGACCTTTATAACTGATACGGTAGGGGTTTATTCACGCTCTGAGGTTATCACATAATATCATTATTTTGTACTCTTGAAAACAATGAATCTTTTTAATAGATTATTAAAGCAAAACAGATCTAAAAGGGCTGAAAATCTGGAACAAACGTTACCCGGGAAGTTGTTATCGTGCCCAAATGAAATAATATATACCTATATATATATATATATATATATATATATATATATATATATATATATATATATATATATATATATATATATATGTATATATAATATATATATATATATATATATATATATATATATATATATATGTATATATATATATATATATATATATATATGTATATATATAATATATATATATATATATATATATATATATATATATATATATATATATATATATATATATATATATATATATATATATATATATATATATATATATATATATATATGTTTATATATGTACATGTATGTATATATATATATATATATTCAATGGAATTGTTGTTGCCTGTGAACTATTTCTAATCTCTTGATAATTATTAGCAATAACAGGCTTGTTGAATCTCCAAAATTACAAGTAATGTCTTTTTAAAGACAACATTCAAATATTTTAAACCTATTTTGTACATTACGTGGGTGAAGATTTCTGTGGTTCCCTTCCATCTAATATCAACAGACCTGTCTGTTGATATTGGACTAAATAGCACATAATTAATAACTGAAGACGGCCACAGCCGCAATGAGAAATTTTTGAAAAAAAGATAAAAAGTACCCTATTCTTTGATTCTTCTAAATCAAAATACTTTGAACCTATTTCGAACATTACGTGGGTAAAGGTTTCTGTGGTTTCCCTTACCATCTAATAATAACAGATTTGAATGTTAATATTGGACTGAATAGCGTAATAAATAACAAAGAACGGCCACAGCCGAAAAATTTTAGTGAAACATAGTAGTCTTTTTCTATACAACTTTTTTCAAATCAATAAATGTCAAAGAAATTTCAATTTTTTCGAAAGTTTTGATAAAGCCACGAATGTCGTGGCGAAACGTCAACTTTTTAATAAAATCGAGTTTTTTAAGATTCAACAAGCCTGTTACTGCTAATAATTATCAATAGATTATATATATATATATATATATATATATATATATATATATATATATATATATATATAATAAGTTAGGAATGAAAAAACACAATTATAATATAAAACATATTAAATATGAACTCACATAGGGATTTTACCACTTCATATATATATATATATATATATATATATATATATATATATATATATATATATATATATATATATATATATATATATATAATCTTTTTATAATTATTAGCAATAACAGGCTTGTTGAATCTCTAAAAACTCGATTTTATTGAAAAGTTGACGTTTCGCCACGATTCGTGGCTTTATCAAAAGTTTTGATAAAGCCACGAATGTCGTGGCTTTAAATAAAATTGAGTTTTTTGAGATTCAACAAGCCTGTTATTGCTAATAATTATCGAAAGATTAGAAATAGTTCACAGGCAACAACAATTCGAATGAATAATATATATATATATATATATATATATATATATATATATATATATATATATATATATATATATATATATATATATATATATATATATATATATGTTTATATATGTATATGTATATTTATATATATGTATATAATAATTGTTGCATATGAGCCGATGAATAGTGAAAGAATAGGAAACTATGAACCTGTGAACAAAATTTGAAGAAATTTTGTACTGGTATTTCATTGCCAACTATTTTTTGCTCTACTGATTTTTGCAGAATTGAAAAATATTCCCAGAAAATTGAACGATTCGCAAACAAGATGCAGAAAAGTTACTCCTCCGCTACACTGACTGATTCTGAGAAATGTTATTTTCTTGACGTATGAAATTACAATTTTACTACGTAATATTTCAATGTTTATCAGAAGACTCGATTTAGCGATCAAATGCTATAAATGCAACATCCAAAAGTTAGTTTGTTTACAATATGTATATTTTGTATACCATAGGACGTTTCTTTATGACTAAATGTTTATTCCGACTGAGCATGTCTAATATCACTTCAGACAATCAAAAGTTTTCGAAAATTATTCAGGTTGCTTGACTGATGCAATGAGCACTTCATAGCCATATTTGTTCACTACTCGAAAGCTTTCTTTCATCAGACGTTTCTGCATGACAGAATTTGGATTTCGACCAAATATATCAAACATCGCAAAGACCCAAATAATAAGTAATAGCGAGAAACAAATATATATAGATAGTACAAAACTGAAAAACGTGGAGGAGTATATATATTTGAGACATGTAATAAAAATAGGTAAAGAAAATCAGAGGGCAGAGATTAAGCAAAGAATAAAACTAGCCTGGGCGAGGTTCCGGAAAATGAACCATATATTCAGAAATAGCAGCATATCGATCAACCTTAAACAAAAAGTTTTCGATACCTGTGTATACTACTGATAGCGACCTATGGACTGGGAACAATGGCAATGACAAGAAGGACAGCAAGTCAATTGAGAGTGATGCAAAGAGCGATGGAACGAGCGATGCTCGAAATTACTCTCAGAGACAGAAAAAGGAACGAAGATATCCGACTAAGAACTAAAGTCATGGATATAATAGAACCATCGATTAAGAATGATAGAACGTACTGCAGAGCTGAAGTGGCAATGGATAGGGCATGTCGCCCGGCACTAAATGGACAACCAAACTAAGGGTACCTACACAGTGGAGCCGGGATGTACGCTGGTAGCCGGGATGGTAGCTTACTCGCTTAATAGATGAGTACCTGGCAGAATCAGAGGGGGCACACGTTGACACTCTGCGATTTCTAGCAGTTATAGCTTCAGTCAGTTGCTTTTTGTCATTCAACATGGAAGGACTTCATGAAACGTTGTTGCTCGAAAGTACAGCTACTAAGTGGTGTGAGTTATTTAATAATGACCGTGAGCTTAATGTTCATCCTGTGAACATGGAAAGGGAAGATTACGGCGAATTTCATCATTTGTACAAAAACTTGAGAAACCATCCTGATAGATTTTTTGAATATCTATGTATGGAGACTGATACCTTTGATTATATCAAGGATTTAGTATCCTCTAAACTACAGAAAAATTGCAACACTTGTGCAGCAGCCAACTGTTGTCAGTGGCAGACGGGACTGGCGTAATAAAAAGGTGGCTCCAAAATGCGCAGGCGCTAGCCGTTCCACATAGCTTTGAGCTATGTGAACAATTGGGGTAGCAATTATATTTCTATCCATCCAGAATTCCTGAGTCCATCGAGGTAACCAGCCAGGCCCCACTGTGCACGGGTACGTTGCCAACTGTGGGAGGATTGTTATATCGCGAGTAAGCTACCATCCCGGCTACCAGCGTACATCTCGGCTCCACTGTGTATGTAACCTAACGTACTGGCGACCAAGACAAACAAAACGAAGCACAGGAAGACCACAGAAAAGATGGCTTGATGACATCAAAAGACAGGCCGGAAACAGATGGGTTCAACAAGCACAGGACAGGATAGCATGTAGAAATATTAAAGAATTAATGTAGTAAGCTGAATACACTTGTGTATAACAAATTATTTATATAAGAACTTTGTATAAAAGTGTATAAATCAAATTTTATTTTAAAATAGCAGCGCGCTTTCGACTATCGTCATCATTAAAATCGTCAAATATTAAAGAAGCTTACGTCAATGAGTGGATATAGAGTAGCTGAAGAAGAGAGATATCAAACTATAAACTTTTGAAAAATTGTCAATGGTTTGTTGACTAAATTTATGAAATATCTCATTTTCATTTTAGTTTGTTACTTGTAAACATGTCTCACCCTGTCCGATATTCGCGAATGTCTCACCCCAAAATACTCAGCCACGTGGCGACCGTCGTGGCGCCGCCCCCAGAGCAACGGCGGTGCGCGTCTCGGCGCTGCCCCGAAAATCGCATCAGATTATCGCGACTCGCCGACGGTGACGGTGTTGACAAGAATCCTCCCAGAGCGATGATGGTCCGCACTCGACACGCTACGTCATCTTGGTCGACGCATTAAGGTTAGTTTAGTTTGTCTGTTTGTTTGGCTTCATATTCTCTGCACGCAACTTGTTGGACTTTGGGAAGATCACTGTCTTCAAAAATTAAGCTAAACTATCGATATAAATAATCCAATTAATCATTTGGCAACGCTATATTTTAAATAATTCAAATTGCCAACATATTTCGCATATAACGAATCCATCATCAAGACTAACGTTAGACTAAATAATGAAGTAACCAAATGAATAAATATAATTCAATGTCATTCAATAAAAATTTATATCAATTATTATTCAATGAAATTAATATTTTTAGTATTATTATTTATTATTACAACAAAGTTGATACAGGTTTTGTATCTATAATATAATAAACTTACAATTCTATATTAATTAGTTTGGTACATAGAAAACCAAATTATTGTATGTACCAATATTCTGACAGTAATACTTATTTATATATCCAAATTTAAATTATAAATAGTGTAGTACAAACAGTACAAATCAATGAAATTAAACAACTCAAACTGATTCAAACAGCTAATTCGAGGTAAATAAGCAGAATATTCAAGGAAAATGAGTCGAAACAATATTGCAAACTTTTCAATATTATTTGTAATGGAGGACCTACATCCCCGAATATAAGTTTTTTTGTTAAACGACACTCTTATCGCTATTGGTAAGATGTTGTGAATTTTAGTACCAAGATACTCAATAAATCTAAGGCTAAAATTTGTAGTGCTATTGGGCATTTTAGGGTTCTTTTCAGCATCAAATCTGGTACAATAGGAGTGACTGAGTACACTCTTTTTTTAGGATTTCGATATTATACAGGGCTATTCAAATTCGAGTCTATGCATGGGGATTTCGATAACGGTAAGAGATAGAGGTGTGTGGGGGCGAAGGAGCATATTTCAGAGGTCAATTATATGGATAAAAAAACCTGATCTAGCTTCTTTAGTTCAGCAGTTATACAGGAAGAATGGAAATTTTCGAAATTCTTCTTTTGCCTATATCTTTTTATTTTAGGATTTTTTTGAAACAAATTGTCATTTTGCCATTGTAACTTTTTGTAGGCTATCCAAATATCTGAATAAAAATTATATACAGGGTATCGTATAAATTGGACCTGTATTTTTTATTGCTTTTTTTCGAATGCCAAGAGTCAAGTTTCATATTGTCGTAGTATTTTCATCTGATACTATTACCAGTAAAATTTCAACATTTTCTTGAAACTCAAGCTGTAATTTAAGAAAATATATCATAGAATAAGGTATAGAATGCCTAGTATCAGTTCAATATTTCCAAAACACTTTATGATTTAGATAAAACTGAAACGCCAATATGAAACATGACTCTTGGCATTTGAAAAAATGCAATAAAAAATACAGGTCCGTATTTGAAAATGTGTACGATACCCTATATATACATCTTATTTAGATATTTGAAAAAATTGCTATGAGAAAGTGGCAAAATTTTTAAAAAAACTTTGCAAAATAAGAAGATATATATATATATATATATATATATATATATATATATATATATATATATATATATATATATATATATATATATATATATATATATATATATATATATATATATATATATATATATATATATATATATATATATATATATATATATATATATAAGTATATATATATATATATATATATATAAATATATATATATATATATATATATATGTATAGATATATATATATATATATATATATATATATATATATATATATTTATATATATATATATTTATATATATATATATATATATATATATATATATATATATATATTTATATATTGAGCAAACACTCAAAATAAACGAACATTTTATTCTTCAATTATTTCAGAAAATGATTTTAATAATATAGTGTTGCAATGTTTTCAAAGATATCAGTTTATTTTCATATGAACTTCTCCATACAATTATGGCATATCTCAATATAGGTTCCACAAGAGCTCTATAAACACAAATCAGTAGATTGAATGAAGAGGAATGTTTATGTTAGTAAAAAAATTAGGCAGTTTTGTTGTAGCAAATTTTAAATAATAAAATATCAAAATTGAGATTCTTTAACTATGGGTAGAGAGTGCAAATAGTATTTCAGAAATTCAGTAATATCAACAATAAAACTTTCCATGCCAACCTTAGTTTGTCAAAGATAAACATTAAGTGGAGAAGGTTCTGAGCGGGTTGAAAGGAGTCATACGCTTGCTGTTTGAATTAGCAGAAATCTAACATTTATTTGAACTGAATTGTGGGGAAGGTATCCCAGTCTCTTACTGAAATTAAAATCTTCATTCTGTTTGTATATAAACAGATTTAATGAGTAATTTTCAGTATAAACAGCCCACAAGCGATTTTTTTCCAAAAAACTTTGAGTTATGTTTGAATAATGTTTTACGGGACTGCGTAATACAAAATCATAATATTTTTTCCAGAAATCATGACATTCATGACCAGTATGATAAATGAAATTTTCAGCTTATAATGACTTCAAATAGTTGATGGAATTGTTACCACTTGATAATTTTTCATGATGAACACTAGAACAACTTGATTTAAGTACATTGCAATTTCGATCACAAGACCATCATTGTGCAGATTTAGTTTAGAACATAATATAGGAAAATGTTTGTCTCTTACATAGGTATTATATATCTAGTGGCAGAAAATTTTCTGGTAGAATTATTACAAATAATGACTACATTATGGTTTGAATATATCAAGTATAGTAGAATAAATCAAGTCAATTTGCTGAACGATCAGCAGTACATTACCTATTATTCAATGATTGAGTTTGAAAATGTCATTTCTCCAAATGATTTTTTGTTAGTTTCGGCTATCGGCATAGTTTGGGAACTATGTGTTTGTAAAAAAGGGTGCTGGTTTTCGCGACAATAGTTTGAATACGTTGTATCTGTTTCATATTGAAAAAATAGATTGCTCATGTTCCTTGAATCTTATTTGAAACAATCGACCATTCTGACATAATTATATACAGTCATTCATATATAGGACAAATTAACTCCTGAACCATCAAACTGTGAACTGACATCTTTGGCACGGATTAAGTTCTGGGAGAGTTTTTCATTGATTGCCAATAAATGTTACTTCAAAATTGGAAAGTTGACGATTTCACAAGGTACATCTACTAACTAAAGGAATTTATGAAGGTCAGACTGGTCGATCGTTCAAAACAATAAACTTTTTTTTTTTAAATTTTAGATGTTTGGTGTATGCATATGTTTCAACGGTGGTATATAAACATGCAATTATTATTTTAAAAAATCAAAATTATTAGATTTGGACAAAAAAACACGAAATTTAAAGGTAGCTATACATACCAAACAACTTTTAGGACAATAACGATGCATTTTTTAATAAGTACTCTTTGGATACTCTTAACTACAAAATGTTTTATTTTTTACAAATAACAAAAATTACTTTCTGAACTTCATATTATGGAAAGGCGCAAAACATGACTTGCACAAGGCAACATTGAATTTCTTGGAGATAATTTTGATGTTTAGTTACACTGGTAGCTATATCTACCTTCAAACAAGTAGTTGATATTTATGCGCTTATAATAAGTAGTCCGAAAACTTTATAAAAGTCTACTGCCACTAGGTTGAAACGTGATACACCGTTCTGTGAGAATCTCATTAAAAATAACACATTTTTTCGAAAAAAAGGCAAAAAACTTCGGTTTGTGCCGGAAAGATAGGTTATGCTTTGGTCTTTGCAGGAGACTTGCATTTTCTTTCTCTTAAAACCAGGACAAATTTCACTACTACACTGACTACAGTTATTAGTATATACATCAGTAACACTTAGCTATTTATTGCGTATTGTTTCTTCGAATACTCTTTTAGTAACAAACAACAGAAAACAAAATCAACTGGTCTTTTGACCAACATGTGGTTCCGTAAGGTGCACTGGTAGCTAAACGTACCGCCAAACACTTGCAAGTGGATTTTCACGTGCATTTTACCTCGCACCGGTATTCATTTATACCGGTGGAACTTAGTGCATCGAAACATATGCATAACGATCAAAATTGCTTAGCGCACACTGGAATTTCATCTTTATCAGCTAGTGGTAGCTATCGCTACCTTCACTCCTTAAAGGGTTAATAAATTAAACATTTTCAAACACTGGCCACGAAAACCACCCCCCATTTACACAAATTGATTACTTCCAAATTATACAGAAAATGCCGAAATTAGCAAAATTGAAATATTTTGAATCATTAGAAATTTTTAAATCTATTCCTCATCTTCAACCATTATTTGCCGGCTAAATAATGGTGGAATTCTATAGATACAAATATTTATATACACCCTAAATGATATAGAAACTCATAGTGTAAAGTTAGATACTTAGGGAATTCCATTCACGTTACCAAATATTCAAGATTCTAAATAAAGTTCTCTTTCTATAGAATTTCATCATCACTTAGTCAGCATGTATTTTGTATAATTTAAATATTTGTGAAACTAATACAAATAGTGTTTCATTATGAATATTAGTTTCCACTAAGTATAGGCCTCATCAATAACTAATACATAAATGAGTAATATATATATATATATATATATATATATATATATATATATATATATATATATATATATATTATATATATATATATATATATATATATATATATATATATATATATATATATATATATATATATATATATATATATATAGATTACTCCCTCCAAAAAAATTTAATCAGATGTTTCTTTGAAGCTATGAAAGCTATCTTGTATGTTCAATCATTCCGGAGGTATTATTTTCATGAGAAAATCCAATCCGATTCTGATTGAACTGAAAGATTAATTTTCTTCGTATTGCCTTTATCACTGTCTGGACGAATTATCTCGATGAGAAGAGATCGAAACATGATATTTGTCAGAATACAGTTAGAAAAATTGGACCCACAAAGGAAGACAGGGCGCTTTCTCGAATTGATTTTCGCTGAAAAACAAGTTTTGCCGACATCGCCCTATACTTCCTCAGTTTCTGAAAGGAGGATGGCGAATAGAAGCATCCGATGTAAACAAGGCATTAAATCAGGAAAAGTGTCACATTATTGGGTCGACAATAATTGACAAGTGGCCCACGGATGCGGAAATTTTTGTTTTGCTTTTTTTATATCTCACAAAGTTGCTTGTATGTTTATGTGTAAGGAAGAAGATTCTCTCTGAGCTGAATATATTTGATGCTTCAGAATTTAAGTGAGATACTAGTTGAGCTCTTGATTTTGAAATAGGTCTTCCCTATAATCGGGATGATATTTGTTTAAATTGAAGTATTGATTTTTTGTTGATAGTAAAATTGAACCAATTAAGAGATATAAGTTGAACATAAGATATAAGTTGAACATGAATCATGTATGATTTATTAACTACGTGTGATGATTTAGGCGATTTTTCGATCCCCTCTTCCCCCATGGTGACATGTCGTGAGATTTTGCTCGACCCCCTCCTCGAATCTCACGTGAAATTTTTTTGAATGCATATTTTTTATGTGAATGAGGTAATATGTGCTCGATTCCATTAGATTTAATTTAAAAAACCATTTCTTTATAATGTTTTTAATTTAAGACTAGTATTTAATATATTTAATGCCGCACCATAGAAACACAATGAGATTTACCATTAAAATACCTAAATAGGAACTACTAAAATTTGTAAAAAAATAGTCACTCTAATTCAATCAACGGAGACTCATGTATGATCTCAAGTGTGAATACTACTTCAACACTTTTTATTCCGCCATAACTTATATATGAAAAAAATGAGTTCAAGTAAATTAGTAATATTTTATTGAAATGTGGAGAAAATAAAATTGATAATAAAACAATAGTTGTAATAAGCCATACAGAATTTTTTTTTCAGTGAAAATTATTAGTGCATCGTATATTTATTATAAAAGGTTATAGCATTATTTTTTATGAATAATCTTCCCATCGTACGTTATATGAAAAATAAATATCTTTCAAAAAAAAAATTTGTAAATAAATTATTAAATATATTAAATACTAGTCTTAAATAAAAAAAATTATAAAGAAATTGTTTCTTCAAATAAATATAATGGAGCAGTAGTGTGGTATGGCAGAACCGAACTCAGCACAGCAAAGAAAACCTTGGAGAAAGTGCAAAGACTAGCATGTCTTTGTATAACAGGAGCAATGAGATCGACTCCAAAATCAGCACTAGAGGTCGTTCTGGACCTCACTCCTCTCCACATCATGGTGAGGAGAACTGCATGGGGAGCAAACCTCAGGTTGGCTAAAGTTGGACTCAAAGGTGCTGCGTACGGTACAAGGGACTCAACCCTTACCGGAAGCGCACACCTTGCTGACCTCCCAACTGACGAAATTACCAGAAAATTTAGTTTCAAGAAATTATTTCGAACGGAAGTAAATACCAAGAAGGAATGGAGCATAGAATCCATTCGAGCACTGGAGAAGAATACCATAATATGGTATACGGACGGGTCTAAAACTCCCGAAGGAACTGGAGCAGGAGTCGTTGGGCCTCGTACCAAATACTCAGAACCCATGGGCCAGTTCCCCAGTATTTTTCAAGCGGAAATTCACGCCATAGAAAGGTGCATTCAGTTCAACCTCGATAGGAAATACCGGAAAAAGAAAATTGCGATCCTCTCCGATAGCCAAGCAGCCATCAAAGCGTTGAGCTCTTATAACATCAACTCAAAGATGGTTTGTGAATGCCTAGACAAATTAAACGATCTGGACAGGAACAACAAAGTGATCCTCCTCTGGGTGCCGGGGCACGTCGGAGTGAAGGGTAATGAACAAGCAGACACCCTGGCACGAAAGGGTGCGTCAACGCCACTAATCGGGCCAGAACCTTTCTGCGGACTTGGAAAATCTTACTTTCAAAAAGAACTCAATAAAGCTGAAGAAGCAATGAGAGCAACATACTGGCAAAGACTTCCAGGACTGGGGCAGGCCAAAGATCTTCTCGGAAAGTTCAACCGAGCAAGATCGAAGACACTGATTAACCTCAGCAAAACTAGTCTAAAGACAATCACAGGATTTCTTACGGGGCATTGCAGACTCAAAGAACACCTAAGGAAGCTAGGTTTAGAGGGGGACAGCTGAGACGTCTGACCAATTAAAAAAGAGAATTAGCCAACATAAAAGTGATATAAGGAACCCAAAGAAGGTGTGTGCACTGGCTGAACATTGCAGAGCTACAGACCATAACATGGACTATGGATCTGCAAAAATTTTGGAATTTGAGAGTTATTTAGATAAGAGATCATTTTTGGAGATGTATCATATAAAACGTTGCCCGGATTCAATGAATTCGAGGAAAGATATAGATAACATTAGTAGTATTTATTCCTTTTTAATAGCATATGACGTCACGAATTGCAATGAGAGTTCTGTTGATTGATTATTAAGGTCAGGATAAGAAGAAGAAGAACAATTGTGTCACTTTATTTCATTTTTAATTTTATAACTTAGGTTGTCAACTTGTTGTTGAGCATTCTGTGTTTGCTTCATTCTCTTGGTACCATGATGTTGTGTTTGTTGAATATTCGTAGTATTTGTTTTTCAAAGGAATCATGATTGACTTAGTTTAAATTAATTCATATAATGTAGTACAGTTTAATAATGTTATGGTTTGTCACATCAGTTTTGTGTTTTTTCTGTTTTTTGGGATGTTAGCTTATTTTGTAACCTCAAACATTCGGTGAGTCCTGCTTGTTTTGAGACCGCTCGTGTTGCTAATTATTAACTTATTATTGTAGAGTCCTGATGAAGGCTTAAATTAGAAGCCGAAACGTTGACAAAGAATATAAGAGTACACTTTTACCAGCCTTTAATTCATCCGTTTAACCCGTTAACCTATTTGATGTATCACGACCGGAGTAATTCTTTCTGATGTATATATATATATATATATATATATAGAACCGAAATTCTTTCAATTTTTTTTTAGTCGAAGCTGATGCGTGTGTTATTCAATTTGGTAATAAGGTCTATCAAGAAAATAAGATTTTACTCGTTTCCGAAAATTGGCTATGGAAGTTATAGTAAATTTTCTTAGCATTGTAAAGATTAAACATTTTTGATGATTCAGAGGAAGGAATAGGGAGGTGAACATGATGTCTCGCATGATATTTGAAGTTTGTTAAAATTGGCAAACTTGGCGTTAATATCACGCTTTAAATTATATATGAATATAAACCCTAGTATAGCTGTCTGAAAGTTAGATTGATTCTCTGAATCGTATGAATTATTGCAATGTCATCATTAAAAATGAATTATTCATTGGTATATTTGAATAATGTATTATTTTTCACTCAGTTCTTCATGATATTCTTGATTATACATTCAATTATATCCTTTATTCACTGAATTTAACACAAAAATATGATGTACTCTTTTGGAAATTTAAATAGAAATAGTTACATTCAATGGGATATCAAATAGTGAAATTACTTCAATATATTCCGAATTTAAAACTACGCATGCTTATATTTTATATTTATCATGCTGTGAATTTCCTCGTCATAGAAGGAAAGCCGTAACATGTATTTCAATATTTTTTATACAGGCTTTGTGAGATGCAAAGTTGTCGATAATCCTTTTAGCGTAGTAGATACGTGTGAAAATAATGCCATTTTATGGAAAATTTAATGTAATGAAGCGTTTCTATAAACACTGTTTCGTTTGAGGTTTTAGTCGTATTTTTCCCGAAAATAATAGACTATTGTAGGGTATCGAAAGTCAACAGTCAAGTGTAGGAACGTTTTTGACCTTCTAGGTCACGGTTTCAGTTTTTTTCATTTCGAAGATTACGGAAAATAATAATACAGATAATAAAGGGGGTGGCTCGTTCTTCCTCAAACCGGTTTCAGAAAATGAACTCATTGATATTATAAGTAATTTGAAATCAAACTGTTCTAATGGTCCTGATAATATATCCGCACGATTAATAAAAAGGTGTCATGTACATATATTGAAACCACTTACTCATATAATGAATTTATGTTTTTCGAAAGGTTCTACGCCAAAACAGTTCAAGGAATCGTTTACAATTCCTGTTTTCAAATCGGGGAATAGGAGAAATCCAACCAACTACAGACCTATCACAGTCATAAATAATTTTGCGAATATATACGAACACTGCTTAAAGTCTCGATTATTGGCATTTCTTACTAAATACGGAATCTTGAGCAGAAGCCAGTTCGGTTTTCAGAGAAATAAAAGTACTGAAGATGCTATTTTTGAATTAATTAAATTTGTTGTCCACGCGAACAGTTATAACAAAAAAAGTCTTGCTATTTTTCAAATTTAGCAAGAGCTTTCGACACAGTTAATTTCGAGAAATTGTTGGAAAAATTAGAAGCTATTGGTATTCGTGGAAATGCATTGAATATATTCAGTACATATTTGAAGGACCGAATACAGGTAGTAAAAATTGGGGAGGAGAGAAGTGATCCTGTTACTGTTACCATGGGAGTACCTCAGGGTACGATATTGGGGCCAATTTTATTCTTGATTTATATAAATCAACTTGGAAGCTTGAACCTGGATGGAGAAATAATATCTTACGCTGATTACACTGTAGCTATTTTTGAAGGAAATACATGGAAAGAAATATTAAGGAGAGCTGAACTGGCTATGCAGAAAATTTACAACTTCTTGAATCAGAGCCTTTTCAGCTTAAATATGCTAAAATCAAAGTTTGTAACTTTATCAGCAACGATGGCGGATCATCCGGGCCTCGATATCCTGAGGGTTCATGATGCAGCTTGCAAGAGCTTTGCTGATTGTGCATGTGGCTACATCCAGAAGACCGATGCTATACGATATCTCGGGGTGGAACTTGATCAGCACTTGAAGTGGGATAAACATGTAAATGGCTTGGCAAAGAGACTCAGAGTACTAGTTTACAAATTCTATAGATTGAGGGACATTTTGACAAAAAAGTATTTACTCGGGGTTTATAATGCTCTTGTCGAGTCAATTTTGAGATATTGTATTGTTATTTGGGGTGGGTGCTATAAAAATGCTTTAGATCCTGTAGTAAAAGCACAGAATAGTATCCTCAGGGTGGTTCTGAAAAAAAACCGTTTACACTCTACCTCTGCGTTGTATGATGAGGCAAATGTCCTAACTGTTAGGAAAATGTACATGTATCAGTCAATATTATGGATTAGGAAACGAAACGTTAACAAAAGGTGTTGCTATGAAACAAGCCAAGCTGATTACCCCGAAATCCCTTCATTTACGAAGAATTTTACTCAAAAAACTATATTGTATTATGCTCCAAAGTTTTATAACGCATTGCCCAGGGTGACGATTCAGTTGACTTCTCAAAGACTATTCAAAATTGACGTCAAAAAATATATCAATACAAAGGGTGATGATTTTTTGAATTTTTTTTGAATGTGTAGTAGTGAATGTTTGTGGTTATCTGTGTAGTCCATTGGTCTCGATTGCCTTCTGCATTGGGATTATGGTTCAGTTCAATGGTGATAATAATTCTTGTATAATTTTAAATTATTTAGTTCTGTTGAGCATTATTTATTCAGGTATCAGCTAGTGCTATATTACATGAGTTATTTTAATCTGGGAAGTTTGTTCACACGCAAACTTCTAGTTTAGGTGACAAACTGTAAATTGATATATGATTGCAAAATTGTTCAGAAGATCATTTTCCTAGATTTAAGATAGATTAAGAAATGGATTTTGTTTCAAATACTAGTACCTTTGTTTTTTGTGACAAAGGTATTTTGGGTTTACTCATGTAATTTTAATATTTGTTTTGAATAAATTTTGATTTGATTTGATATATATATATATATATATATATATATATATATATATATATATATATATATATATATATATATATATTCTACTCGCATAAATGTTACAAAAACAAATTATATTGCATTTTCCAAAACATCTGCTGATCGTCCCCAATTTAAGAAGTTAATATATGCTAACCTAGACTCCGAAATACAAGAAACTAAAACCTCTGAATATTTAGGTATTATCATCGATCAAAATTTAAAATAGGACTTCCACATAAATTACGTAACAAAAAACTTAGATACTTAGTTTACAAATTCTATCTTATGGAACAATTTCTTAGCTTAGACCTCTTAATAATACTGTACTTCAGCTTAGTTGAATCTATTTTACGTTATGGAATCCTGGTATGGGGAAGTTTATATGAGGTGGCGCTGAGACCATTAAATGTCATTCAAAATAAAATTTTAAAAATTAGTTTTAAGAAAAGTCGAAGGTACTCTACTCTGCTATTATATAATGAATAAATTCAAAATATTAGATGCATATACATTCATACCATATGTTGTTACAAACACAAACACGAACATTGAAAAAATTATATTAATGATTGTCATATCACTAGAAATGTATCTAACAAATGTATTAAAGTTCCAAAACCAAATAGTGAATTCTTCAAAAGTTGCTCTAACTACCTGTGCCCAAAATGTTACAATAACTTACCGATTGAGGTCAAAATGCTGCACAAACCTTACAAATTCAATAAAACTGCCTCAATGTACATTTATCAAAATTCTAGAAATTTCTATAGACATTTTCTGGAATAAAATATGTTATATTATGGTAATTGTATATTTTTCTCACATTAGTTACCAAGTTTAACGTTTAACGTTTTTCCTATGTATTGCTTGTAATTCTATATCTTTTAAAACTTATTTCTTATAACTCTATTACCTTTTAGAACTTTAAGACATATTCAAATGGCACATACAGGTTTCCCTGACCTAGGTGCCAAATAAAAGCCATTGAATATGTATCAAGTACCTATGAATCTAGCATTCTTTTATGTTTTTCTCTTTTCTCTGTAATTCGAATGTATAACTAATATATAAATACAAAGGGAGGCTCCGTGGCTGAGCGGTATAGGTAACGCTATGCCGTCTTCGTTGACGGAGTTGGTGGGTTCGATTCCCAACGTGTTCCTGGGTGTTTGTATGCGTCCGGATTTAAGTGGTTCCCCTCATTATAGTAAATTGATGGCTAAATGTTCAAGTTGACGAAGCCAAAATTGTACGGAGGTCGGGCGCGTGTGAGAGGGCACACGTCCCACCTCTTTTAAAAAAAAATAAAAATATAAATACAAATATTTTTATTATTCAATCATTGATTGATGTATTCGGGAGAAATGTATGAACAATGATATATATTATATATATATATATATATATATATATATATATATATATATATATATATATATATATATATATATATATATATATATATATATATATATATATATATATATATATATATATATATATATATTCGCTAACAGTACGCGATGCACCTCGCCAATTTGTTCTATTATTTTCAGGGTAAATACGATTAAAAATGAATATTGCTCTTATGTTATTCTTCTATTTAGTGAGTAAACTTTCACAAGTAAATTAGTATCAGTATTTTTGAAATGAAGTTCCTTGCGGCAAGCTTGGAGGAGACAGGGATGTTGACAAACTGAAAAGAATGTGAGACTAAAACCGTAAGAAAAACATACAACGGAAATGCAACGCGCACGCGTCATTCTTTCTTTATCCTTCTTCTTCTGCACGTGGTGTAAACTGAAATTATAAATTCATTTAACTCGTAAATAATAGTATATTATTCAACGAGCACAAAATGATTGCTAATTTTTACGGGGGTGAAGTTTGCGACACGAGCTGCAAGCGAGTGTCGCAATTCACCCGAGTGAAAAATTTTAATTTTCTGCGAGTAGAATACTATACTTTGTCCACGACTTCCTCGAAAAAATTTGTAATAATCTGCATTTTCAACAATAAAAATAGTTATCAAAAGCGTTGACATAACATTTTCAGTGTTCACTGAAAACTGCATACTCACGTAAACGTCAACTATTTCACTTGACATCGATTCCATTCCTTTCTTTCACTCTGATAAAAATGAAATAGATAATTTATTAGAGTAAATATTCAATAAGTTGGGCATTATATTGAATATTAGTTTAATAATTTGCCTAAAAGTTATCTTAGTTACATAAAACCTGAAAATGTAATAACAATACTATCCTAACAATGTGAATGATAGTCTCAAGTTTGGACATACGTTTTGAGTGTGACGTCATACAGTGTATAATAAACCATTATACACACTAGTGAATAATAGGTATAATTGTACTTCAGGAATCACACGTATAATGCATGATTTATAGTACAGTCGTGAACAAACACGTTTATTTTCGTATAGTTTGTAAATCTTCAATGCGATATTAAATATAGTATCAATGGCAAGAGAAGTGACAAGTAACTCAAATCAAATTGACAGTGATAATAGTGGAAAATTAATTAGCGAAATAAAATTGAATACGTAAGTATTAGTTAACAAATATAAGTTAATGTAAATGGTTAATATTGTTTATACAACATACACATGAAAATAATATAATATTCAACACTCTTAATACTTCATTTGTTTTATATTTATTATATTAATAATTATATTATAATGTCAAATCCGAAGGAACTTCGTTCCTACCTTGCATTTTCTCAAAAACATAGACGAACGGAAATTTTATCGCGTAGATATGAAGAAAAACGTTGTATGATGCAGTACTGAAACGTAATTTCTCGGATGTTCCCTGTCCCAACCTGCCATTAGTGTTCAAACGTGAGGTGAATTGAATTATTCACTTTCAGAGCTTCCTGTCCTAAACTCTGTAACTTCATGGGGCAATTTGACTATTCCCCAATCACCTACATGCTGTGGATTTATTTTCAGAGGGTTTCTTAGTTTAATTTTTACTAATTTACTTCATAACATCATTTCACTATGACGTGTTTGCAATCTCTTTGACTCATTCATGATTTTGTTACTCAAACTGATGTAACTATGGGTAATATTTTAGATGAATCTACTAAATTCAATAATAAGTTTACTTTTACTATGAACAAAAATTCCATACACAATAATCATGTGGAAACTGCTGAATCACTCAATGACTAATATTTCTTTGAGAAAAATGATTTTTTGATTCACTTATTAGATGTTTATTGAGTCAACATGCCTTTAAAAAGCTAGTATGAACATTTTTGAATTTTCTGTTCTAAAAATGATTAAAAATTAAATAAATATTATCAACATTACCATCACTATGGAAAACCACATCTCATAAGGTTGTATTGACGAAGAGTATTTTAGTAGGCAGAAAGTTGAAGCGTTTCAATAATTATTATATCGAATAAAGTATAAACTTTAAAATAAAAACACTTGGCTTATATTTCACAATATAAAAATCTTTAGATACTGTACTTAGCAGTAATAAAAAGTCGACATGTTTCGAGCTATGAACTCATTATCAAGACTGACTACAGGAGAGTATTACATCCTAATTTATAAAACAGACAAAAGCAAAGGTGATACCTGAAAATCAATTTGTTCGTTTACAAGGGGTAATTGACTATTATGGGCGGAACTTATTTCGATAATTTCGAGAAGGTCAAGGCGTTTACCCTTGTTACCTGAATGTAACAATTTGGTTTTGTTGAAATCCAGGAAGTGATTGAATTTTATACAATGTTCAGAGAAGCCAGTGGTATTTTTGTTTTGTAAAATTGACTTTTTATGTTCTTCAACACGAATATTTATATTCCTTCCTGTCTGTCCAATATAGAAAGCAGGACATTCGTCGCAAAATATTTTGTAAATACCACTGTTTTCTCCGATGTTAGATTTTTCTTTATTATTGACCAAGAGTGACTTCAAGTTTCTTTTATTTGTACAAATTGTTTTAACGTTATTTTTCGATAGTCTGTT
This sequence comes from Cynegetis impunctata, assembly GCA_030704885.1. Classification (NCBI taxonomy): domain Eukaryota; kingdom Metazoa; phylum Arthropoda; class Insecta; order Coleoptera; family Coccinellidae; genus Cynegetis; species Cynegetis impunctata. The sequence continues at coordinate 24,199 of JARQZK010003048.1, read as the reverse complement.
ACAAATTTTGCTACTCAAATTAGGCACATAATTTATTGGGAAGTATTTTTGTTCTTCATTAATAGTTTGCGTAGGGTATATTGAATGCAACAGATACTTTCTTCGTTTTTTCCCAATGAGCTTGTCGATAAGACTTTCATTGTTACCGTTATTGATGGCTAATAATTTAATTGTATTAACTTCAGTTTGAAAATTTGTTTCCGATAATGGAATCGTGAACAACCTATGTATGAACGAATGAAAAGCACTGAGTTTTATTTTAATGTGTTGGTTACTGTCGCTGTGAATTAAAGTATCTGTGAAGGTTGGTTTTCTATAAATTTTGAAAGTAAGAGAATTCAAATTCCTAGCAATCTGAACGTCTAAGAAATTCAAGGTACCGTTTTCGTTTTCTACTTCTTTTGTAAATTGAATCGAGTTGTAGAAAGTATTTATATATTTAAGGAAATTATCTAACTGCCTATCTGTACCGGTCCAAATACAAAAAATATCATCTACATAACGTCTCCATAATAAAACGTTAGTAATTAATTTATTATCAGTATTGAAAATTTTTTTTCTAAGTTATTCATGAAAATTTCACTCAACAAAGGCGATAACGTTGAGCCCATGGGCAATCCGTCTTCTTGTTTGTATATTATATTATTAAATTTGAAATAACTCTGTTTCTAACATAAGTTTAAGGCAGACATTGTTTCGTTGACTGCTTGAGTTGTTAAATTTGGGTTCATCTCTAGATATCGCTTAACAAGTGTTAAGCGATATCTATTTGGACCGGTACAGATAGGCAGTTAGATAATTTCCTTAAATTTATAAATACTTTCTACAACTCGATTCAATTTACAAAAGAAGTAGAAAACGAAAACGGTACCTTGAATTTCTTAGACGTTCAGATTGCTAGGAATTTGAATTCTCTTACTTTCAAAATTTATAGAAAACCAACCTTCACAGATACTTTAATTCACAGCGACAGTAACCAACACATTGAAATAAAACTCAGTGCTTTTCATTCGTTCATACATAGGTTGTTCACGATTCCATTATCGGAAACAAATTTTCAAACTGAAGTTAATACAATTAAATTATTAGCCACTAATAACGGTTACAATAAAAGTCTTATCGACAAGCTCATTGGGAAAAAACGAATAATGTATTTGTTGCATTCAATATACCCCACGCAAACTATTAATGAAGAACAAAAATACTTCCCAATAAATTATGTGCCTAATTGAGTAGCAAAATTGGTAACAGACTATCGAAAAATAACGTTAAAACAATTTGTACAAATAAAAGAAACTTGAAGTCACTCTTGGTCAATAATAAAGAAAAATCTAACATCGGAGAAAACAGTGGTATTTACAAAATATTTTGCGACGAATGTCCTGCTTTCTATATTGGACAGACAGGAAGGAATATAAATATTCGTGTTGAAGAACATAAAAAGTCAATTTTACAAAACAAAAATACCACTGGCTTCTCTGAACATTGTATAAAATTCAATCACTTCCTGGATTTCAACAAAACCAAATTGTTACATTCAGGTAACAAGGGTAAACGCCTTGACCTTCTCGAAATTATCGAAATAAGTTCCGCCCATAATAGTCAATTACCCCTTGTAAACGAACAAATTGATTTTCAGGTATCACCTTTGCTTTTGTCTGTTTTATAAATTACGATGCAATACTCTCCTGTTGTCAGTCTTGATAATGAGTTCATAGCTCGAAACATGTCAACTTTTTATTACTGCTAAGTACAGTATCTAAAGATTTTTTATATTGTGAAACATAAGCCAAGTGTTTTTATTTTAAAGTTTATAATTTATTCTTTATGATGTTTCACCAAGTGATGTGCGAGAATTCAATCTCAGTAATTATTATATCCATTAAATTTGACGATTAATGAATAAGAATAAAACAATATAATAGATCTTTTTAAATATAAATTCATGTGATAAATTGATTCAGAAACTAATTCCTCAAAATATGAAGAACACTTCAGTTCTTGCAAAAAAAACTTATACAAAGTATATTTGAAATAGTCGAAAATTGAGCCTCTAAGAGCTCCTTCGTAATTTCCCCTCATTTTTGTTCTTTTCATCAACGCGCAGAAACTACTAAACCCATACCACGAGTCCACGGTTCAATCTGAAAATTCGCAAAAATCACTTTATCTAGGAAACTTTTCGTTTTAGGAATAAAATACCCCCCAAAGTAGCCACCTGTGCACTCTTCACTTTATTCAACATTTATACCGATTATGATTGCAGAATTTACCACCCTCATGCTACCCCAGTGCCTATATACGAAATTTAAATTATTGAAAACTTAAAATTCGAACACCCCTAAATGAAAATTTGTCTATAAAATGCCAAAATGTTGGGAATTCTACGAGCAAAATACGAGATAGTTGCACTTTTTGTTCATTCCGGAATGACAACTTCCTCCCGAGTACGTTATTGTCAACTTTGATATGGTGTACCACTCACTACCGGATTTACCAATAGTCTGGAGTACGCTGAAACCTATAGGCCCCCACCAAAATTAAAATTTTGAAATTAGTAGAGAGGAAATTTTTAAATTAAGTAAGCCCTGAAGTTCAATTTAGTTTTCGATAATGACATTTCTAAAAATGCATATGACTTCTCTATAACACTTTAATGTAAACACGTACACCTAAGGCAGTTCGATAACTGAGATCTTGAAATTCAATTAATCTTCACCATACTTTATAAATTTAACAATACATGGCCTACTTTTCATACTAAAGTATCAATCAATCAGAAACGTATATTGAAAATATTTTTTTAGGGGGGTACATGTCTTTTCTAGCTAAATATTTTATATCGGCAATTATGAGTTTGTAAAACCTTTTTCTGCTATTTATGAAATGTAAATATGATTTTACTTATCCTAGAGTTTCACAGTTCTCATTTTCCTGACAGAGAGGTGGGCCGACTTTCTTATTTCGTCCATTCGGTCTAAAATAATTTCTAAAATGCAAAAATCATAGGACAGCGAACCGTGAAATTTTAGAATTTTTGTCTTCCTAACGTGGCCCACTACATTTCGCAGCATGTAGGTTTCAAAAAATGTTACTTGAACTTGTGTTTCGTAGTGTTACTAAGCAATGAAATGTCATTCAGGATCAGGATGTTTATTTATTTACTCCAAGTATCAGCCTCTTCAATTCAAATGTTGATACACTTATTTATTTTCTACTCACCTTATGCAGAATCAATACTTTATTTATACCGTATTATTATAAGGTTAATTGAGGCGTTGACATTGAAAAGGAGGTAAGTTCCAAAATTGCCGAAAATTATTTTTTTCACTGAAACGATTCTGAATGCCAATGCCAATAGCGTTGAAAAGGAGGTAAGTGCCTATCACCTCTCGTTTAGTTTTGAGCGGTGTCACAAGATGCCGCTGATGGCAACAGAACTATCTATGTTATCACCTAAAACAGTGCCATGAAGTTCAACAAAAAAACTAAATTGCAAATTTACTATTCGAGTATGTATTCACATCTGATTTACTTAGCTGCTTTTTGGGGCCAAGCAAGACAACAATATATCAATAGATTACAAATAGCCCAGAATAAAATAGTTGAAACTTTATTCAATTTTCCATATAGGACAAATACAACAATGCTTTACAAAGATCTAAAAATTTTGAAAGTATATAGTTGAACTGGATAGTATAAAAATTATTTACGAAATCAAAAACAACCAAACTGAAACAGAAGTCAACCTAACTCAAAATTGTGACATACATCATTACAACATGGGAACAAATCAACATTTCCACAAACTACCAAATGCACCTAATGTTGGGAAAAAAAGGACCACATTTCAAGCTCTATAATGGTTCAACAAAATTCCCGAACATATTAAAAACAGTCCGTCCATTGACAGTTTCAATAGAAAGATGAAAAAACTCCTCCTAGAGAACCTATGATTTGTAAAAAGTGATCTCTTTCTCTGACTACAATAGTTATTTAAGTAAAAAAATTTTTTATAAGCTACTAAAATGTTAGGACATGCATGTCACTCATACAATCTGACATGTTATACTCATTATGGATCTTGTTATCTCTTAGAGTACTTGAATAAATAAAATAAAAGAATGACTGTTTGCTTTGCAAAGGTGACAAGTGCCGCAGCATGGGTTCACCATACATTTATAAAGATATTTGGATGATGCTAATTGAAAAGAAACAAAGTGCCATACAGGCAATTTGCGTGATCAGCGGTTATATAAAATGTCACATTTTTTTGAAGTTATTATATTTGCGTCAGTTTTTTTTCAGAAATTATGTTGCAAGTTTGAAATCAAATATAAGTATATAATTTTGAATATTTTTCCCAAGTTTCAAAATATCTATTTTTATTTTTTTTGGTAGATGTCTCCTTTTCAATAATTGAAGAATGGTGTTTTATTACTTGAAAAAGATCCAAACTCTATGGTTCTATTTAAAGAAAATTGAAATAATGAAATAGGTCATTTCACAGGAACCATTTTATTTTTACAAAATTATAATATAAACCGAAGGAACCCATGCAGCACTATTATAAACCTCAGACCGCATCTTCAACATCAAAATCTGTATTGGAACCAAAATCATCAATATCATCTTCGAAGTTTTCTATATTATTGCAATCCTTGGGAAGAAACTCTAGTAAAGTCTTGATGTCCTCCCACTTTTTCTAAGAAAAAGCTTTTCCTTCAGGGTAAAGCACTTTTAATTTTTTGGGATCAATAAGAATTTTTTTGCCCCATGTCAACTTGGAGATGTCTATTTCTTTAAAATAATTTTTGTCAGGTGATTGTGACTCACATAAAAATATTGAATTTGGTTTTGACTTTTCAAGTTTTATTATTCCTGTTTTCAACCAACTAACTTTCTCTTCATTGGTAGTCCTTTTTCTGTTTGAAATTTGTTTTTCAATATCTTCAGTTGAGTAGAAATTATCTGACTCCATAAGGTTTATCACAAGTTAATTTTGTTTTTTTGCAGCTTCCGATTACAGACATAAAGTCTTTCAGGGTGTAAATCCGAACCTGATTTTCGAGCGCTCTTTCTATTTGACCAAAATCGGTATCGTTAGGCAAAAAGCTGTGCCCGTATTCTAGATATTTGAAACAAACTTTTTTCAATGTGGAATGCTGCATTAAAACTGTTTTTAACAATTTCACGATTTTTATGTTGCGATTCTGCCCGCCACAGCTATCTGACAATAATATTAACTCTTCCACTCCTTTTTTAAGGTGCATGTCAATGAAGTTTTTTATACATGAGCCCACTTCCTGAGCTCCTTATCCTGCTACCTTTTTACACAAGCAATATGGAGTATTTGTTGAGCCTGCATGAATACCCTCGTTGAAGATACTCTATTGTCTTTTATAATAGACCATATTTGTTGATAGTCTTAGCAATCCTAGTACCTTTTCCATATCGTAGCAGAGGGTTCCAAAGAGTGGGTTTTCACTTGATTCTTTCATATCTTTGTTTAGCTGATCTCTGGCAAGATGCGCCCTTTCAAAATGCTGAATATGTTGTTCTTTTAAATTAAGCTGTTGGTTTTTCATCAATCTCTGTTGGTTTTCATCTTCTCAGGTTTTTCACCTGAGAAGAATACATATCACACTTGTTACATGTATCTTTCACTGGGGGATTTCGCTTCAAGTTGAAATGTTTATAAAATATTTTTTTAAAGAAGAAAACTAACTTTTGGAAGTTCATCTGCTAGGTAGAGTTCGTGCATTTTACTTTCTGTAAGGTCGTAGGGTAGAAATGTCGCTTCAGTTTCGGAACGGGAGTAATGAGAAATATAGGTTGGAAATTTCTTGATATTATTAATAATTTCGTTTATCGAGTCTTCATCAACTTATTCTTTCCTCCAGTTTTCCCTCTGTCATCTTTATTGTATTATCACAAACACAAATGTTTCAAAATTTGAAAGGAACCAAGCGACACGATCATTTTCTATAAACGGTATTGTGTCGTTGGTTCTTTTTCTATAACAGAAATCTGCTTTGTCCCTCGAAGTCGCTTGGATCTTTAGTTAAAATATCTCGCAAGAATTCCAGTAGGCGCTTGATACTTTTTACACAGTAATAAATGAATATCAAGCTGTCGCTTGGAACCTCTATCTAAATTTTTGCAATTTGGCGCTTGGTTCTGTTTCAATTATCATCATCCATTTGTAAATAATCTTTCAATCTTTTTTTACATTATTATCTAACAATGTTTGCATGTAACCGTATAGTAAATACATTTTCTAATCCAAAAGGTGCGTTCTTGTTATTTATTCATGTATCAATTTGGTTTTTTGCTCCTCCTGGAAAATTCAAGTTTCGGCACTTACCCCTTTTTCATAGTCAACGCCTCAATTAACTTTCAGTGGCTCCGTAGTTCAGCGGTCAGTGCGTTGGGCTACTTAACAGAAGGTCGGGGGATCGAATCCCGGCCGAACCAACGAATTTATGCGGAGTCACCTCTCGGAAGGCAATGACAAACCACCGAGCAGTATTCTGCCTAGTAAAGCCTCTCTGTAAAGACGTTCGGAACCGTCGTAAAACTGTAGGTCCCTTCTATTCGTGTATCGCTGTATCACGCACAGCACGAGTAGTTGTAGAGAGTTCACCACACCCTAAACCGGGTACGGCACCACAAGAAGAAGAATTAACTTTCAACCAGAATCACCTGTATGATTCGAAATATTAACTCACAGTTCATTTATCAGTTTAACAGTAGTCTAAAAAAGTTGGGTATATTCTTGAAAAAGTAATTTCATCTATTCAAAAGCCAGCGTTCAATTCCTAAAGTACTTAACAACAATGCAACTATTCATGACGGACATAAAAAACGAATGTTATCGCGCTTACAGAATGGGTTATTTGGTTATGAAAAGTAACTTACATTAGTGATAATATCCCTAGTAACTGCTATATACGATTATTTCCTGCTATTGTAGACAAATTATATCACCCTTCAGCTATTTCCTTCCAATGCGAAAAAAAAGGTTTTTGCATTCCGATTACCTATACGATATGATGTTAAAAGTGTGTACTAATGAAGCCATTTCAGTGAATGTACTGTAAACCTACGTCATGTTTCACGCTGCGTTTAATAATGCTCTTTTATACTTTTCGTAATTTCCTCAACCTGGATAGATGATTGTTTGATATAAATATCAGAATTATGATATAACACAATTACGAATTTACTCTTTGAAAATTAAGAAGATTGGTAAATAAGGCAGACGCTGATGCGGGTACATCTAGCTGTGCGTATAAGTAGCACAGTAATTTTGATGAAAGAAATGTTTGAATCGAGAGATATATTAAGTAGGTATGAAATGATTGTTTCCATGTCACAATTTGTTTTTTGTAACTAGCTTTATTTATTAGTACTTGGTCCCAATTAAGGTCGATATCCACTCATCTGCTTACCGAATAATAGATATCTATTTCATTAGAAGTATAAGGTAGGTATACACTATGTGACTGAGTAGGGATTTTTGAATTAAATCCCTGAAAGTCACATAATGTACCTTATACTCCGAATAAAATACAATGTTTTATTTTCAAACGGTCTGCATTTGAGAATCGGAAAATTCGTGGATATTAAAAGTGTATATAATCTAATTATACCTCCTGTATTAACGATGGACAAATAATTTGGCTTCAATCCATGGCAACTGTAAATAATGTCAGTGAATCAAATTAAATGACATCGATAATTTCATTTCTCGAGAAATATAGAGCCGTATTCAATTGTGCTAAGATACTGTAGTATGACTGATGAATCTAGTACACCATCCAGGCCACCAAGAGTTGCAGCAGCAGCAAAATTAGCAGTGCTGAAGCTATTACCAACAAAATCCGCGGCTGTTGACGAAGCGTCGTATCAAAGATTTCTGAATTATCGCCAGCGAGAAAATATGAAGAAGTATTCCGAAAATGCTTTATTGGGATATTTCATCGAGTTGAAATATCTTCATGAAATGAAGAGTTCTTCACTATGGAGCCACTATTCAATGATCAGGTCCTTGATACATATCAGGGAGGATATTGATATTTCGAAATTCCTCGACCTCCAGGCGTTTTTGAAAATGTATCAGAGAGAAAACTACCATGTGAAAAAGTCGACAGTTTTAACAAAGGACCAGTTTGTTAGACAACAATACAAGTTCAGAATCCGATAGAAGTGAGATTTTACGTAGTGCCATTTTACATAAATGTACAGTAAATTTTTACTTTAAATAAAGTAATGTTCATGAACAATGGGTAACTTAATGTTTTATTTCAGATATATAGATATGATGAAAAGATATGTGATTATCCCTTTCCGGCCCAAATTATTTTTTTGTGGAAAAAATATAATGTATAGTTTGATAATGGTTTATTAGAAATACTCGAAGAAAATGAAACAAATTTCAAGATAAAAAACACAAGGCTTATCCTGCAGGATGTGGTCACTCCACATAACCAGTAGGAACATATAATCAAACAATATAACCTATATTGCGTAATATAACATGAAACAGTTTTTGTCATGTTTCAAACACAATTCTACTCTGCACGCTGAACATTTCTTACAAATCATAGAACTCATCTGCATGAAGATTTTCTAAATATTCAGTTATTAGGTTCCCAACCCTCCCGGGATGCCCGGATGACTCCGGTAATAATGGTCAACCTCCCGACTTCCCGAGGTGGCTAATTTCCGCAGTTTTTTCAAAATTATACGCAACCGCGCTCTACTAATCAAACTTCGATTTTTAATGATTATGATTTCGTAGTAAAAAACTGTCAAATATTAGAAGCAGAGTAGGTATATATAAATTAAAAATAAATAAATGATTGACATTTTCTTCAACCCCCTCCCTACTAAACTCCTTGAAAAAATCTCCCGGGTTGGTCCTTTCAAAAATTGGAAACCCTATTCAGTAGGTAGGTACTCCAAACTTGCTTCCTCAGAACTAAAATAAGATAACACGATTACGTAAGTGCCCAGTGGTCACTTCAGGAGACCCCAACAAAATTACTAATTTCGAAAGAAAGGAAACATTTACGTTCAATATATTCATGAAAATGCATAAGTAACATATGAGTAAATAACTTTGGAGCCATTTTTCCACCATTCATAAATAAAAATAACAAATTCACACAGTTTCAGCAGATCCTCTGAGTAGTGTCCAACTATAGTAAACAAATGCACGTTATACGCGCTTCGACTTATTTCGGTCTGTCTTCGATGAACACTTCAAATTTTGCTATGTTAGACAACCCACAAAACACACTGGTATACTGAAATAGCCAACGAGCAGTTTTACTCATGACTAACGAACTGTGGTCTTCCTAGCTAACCAGTTGCCCTGAAAGGGTTATATAAGATACCTGCATTGTTGCATTTCGAAAATAAGTCAATAAATTGAATTAAAGTTGAGCGGCTTATAAGTGTTATACTCCGGCGGAGTATAACACTTATACGCCGCTTGAGCTAAGAGTCATGAGAGTGACACTTATACCTGCTCCAAACAATCAGCAAAATGACCATTATCTGACGTTTGAAAATAAAAATAATTTTTCATCAAAAAAAATCTGTTTCTGAACACACCGAGAGGGTTGCCGTGAAAAAATAATCATGGCTATAATAAATTAAAATTACAGAAATTGATTATTTTTTCAAAATTCAGCGAAGTTCTTGTTAAACTAAGTTAACTCCAAAGGAAAGCATATAATATACACAATATACTATAGCTAGGTTGCCCACCTGTTTCTGGTTTCTATTACCTAGTTGCCGTGATTGCCAAAGATACCCTTTATCATTCCCAAACAATCCCCCAAATTTTCGTCAACTTCGGAATTGAGTCCAGCTCACCACGATTTTTTTACAAGACTGCTGGACTATTTTCTCGCTTCAATTTTTCAATTTAAAAGACTGGCAACCGTTATTCATGAACAGACCCTATAATACTGCATCGCAATAAAATTACCTCCATTTTAATATATATTTCAAGTGGTAAGCAGAAGAGCGCAATAACTTATATCAACTCACCTGTTTATACACGGCAACCAGGTAATATGGACCAGAAAAAGGTAGGCAACCTAGCTGATGCAGATTTTGTATATTATATGCTTTTCTTCGGAGTTAAGTTTGTTTTGCTATGACGTCAGTGAATTTTAAGAAAATTATTACTTTTTGTAATTTAATTAATTATAGCCATGAAAATTATTTTTACGGCAACCCTCTCGGTGTGTATTCAGAAACGAATTAAGAAGATCTTTGTTTTTTTTAAGCCCATCAACTATACTTCAGATGGTGTCAAAACGATTCGATATAAGAAAAAGTTCGTGCGTACAAAGACCACATGTCAGAAGTAAAACTTTTCTGGAAAACTAATTTTTAAATCTCGATTATATTCATACTAATCTGAAGCTTTAGATTTCTGAAGGAAAAAGGAAGTTATGTTGAGAATTTGATGAATTTAATTGTATTTAAAATAATGAAAGTGTCGAAAATTAATACAAATTGATTGTTGGACATCCATCAGATGCGTTCACCGCCTAATCGCGGCTAACCGAACCGTCTTGAATTGCGAAAGATGAACCGGAGTCGCGGAATCGCGGCCGCCGTTCTCGCGTCGATACGTATGCAATCGTCGTGTCCGAGATGAAAATTCTGTCGTCTGATCGTTGAGTAAGAGAAGAACGCGAGACAGACGACGTCGCTCACTTTCTCAAGCGCACAGTAACAAATGACTATGTGCTTCATGCTACGTTCGCCCTTTCTCACTCTCTCTCAATTGGTCTCAATCGCTCTCTTCCTCTTCTTGGACAAAAACGTTCACATCCGTTTCATCCGTGAGAATTTTACCCCCATGCGCGCAAAGAAGTTTCACTACCAAAAATATTTGAAGAATAGAGTCAGATTCTACATTTGATAGGTGAATTGAAAATGGTTACAGAAAATTTCATATCATTTTCGGTTAAATCGAAAGTCTGCCATATTGATTATACATATGAAAAAAACTAAAATTCGCTGTTATATAACCCACCAAAAAATGAACAAATACTATCAACTCATCAAAAGTTACAGGATTGGCTATTGGCTCATTTACACCAGGTATATCTGTATAATGTACTGTATTAATATATAAGATATATACTGTACCGTATTCCATGCCCCGTTCCTTTCACATCAATTTAACTCCATTATATTTCCTCCCCACGTTTGCACCTCACATAGGGGTTGGGTGGACTTATAGGATGCGGTCGTCCCAATTTCTGTCCGATTCTATTCGCACTCGACTGAAGCTCTGAAGCGTTATGCGAAACGACTTACCAACCTCGAGTTTCCGTTCTATGAAGTTATTAAACGACGATTTTTTATTGCGGACGTCTTGCTACATTTCGGACCGTTCCATTGGAAGGATGAAACCGCACCGCAATTTTGCCACTCTCCTATCTTATAGCAGTACAGCAGTAAAAACTTTATTATCCAGTAGTTATATTTTGTCTCATTCGGTTTTATCGACGTCATTCGATATCCGTGAAAACTTTATCTGCGAATATAATTTCGAGAAAGGAACCGATTGTTTCGAAGTTTCAAATTACTGATCTAAAGTGTTCATATAATCTATGCTATGCCATTTACGGAGTCAATATAGTTTTGGCCGATAATGAAAGAAAAGAGCTAAGAAAAATATTCGGCCCAACTAGAGACGAAAATACAGGGCAATATAAAATAAAAAAACTCTTGAGCAGCAGAGCTCCATCCCTCAAGTCGTATTTTTCGCGCGAATTTTTCGAACGAATCGAATCATATTTTAAAAAAATCACGTTTAAACAGCAAACCTAATTAAAAAGTAGAAAATAATTTATTTTAGTGACTAGTCCTGGTTATGAAATGAAACACTGGTTCATCATATACTTTAGTCTTTAATACACCGAGGCGAAGCTAAAGGGGTTATAGTCTCACGACAAAAAGTTGGTAACTGGCCCGATTTTAAAAATTCCAACGGATATCGATAAAACACATATGATTTCACTAGGGAATTTGAATTACCACTTTTTCCCAACGAAGAATAAAAAAATATAGCGTTTTAAACCCGATGTGAAGCTAAATTCTCACTACAAAAAGTTGGGATCTGGCTCGATTTTAAAAATTCCAACGGATATCGATAAGACACATATGATTTCATTAGGGAATTTGAATTCCCAATTTTTACCAACGAAGATTAAAAAATTATAGCGTTTTTTAGATGGGCATTACGACATGCGCATGCGCCAAGGTCGATATGTACGAAGTCCTACAAAACATGCGTCGAAGTGCTCTGTGTGCCATGGTAACCAAGCGACGTTGATAGCTTAAGCTTGATTCTGCGTCTGTGTCTGCTTCCCATCCATAGAGATATCTTATCAATTTGATTCATAATTTGCAGCAAAATGAGCCGGGATAGGATATTCAAATTCGACAGTCAAACAATGAATTTTTTTGCTAAATTTTCACGGATTTTATTCGTAATATCGACTTATTAATACATTTATTGCATTTTTCCTTCATTTCGTTCCTAAAATCAACTTTCATTGTTATTTAATTTATATAATAGGTACATTCAAAAAAATATTGACGACATGCACATGCGCCTAGGGGTTTTATCATTTCTAGTGCTACGCAGTAGGGTGTCCTTCATTTTTCGTTATACACTGTAGACATCTCGCTAAACCCTCTTGCAGCGTGATGAGTGTCTAAGTCTGTCTGAGTCTGTCTATCAGATATTCCCTCTGGTTTACCTATATATAATTACTACACAAAGATACCAACGACATGAGCCTTGGCCTCACGTAATTGTAGCTTGTTTATAAACAAGTATGAATCATATAACATATAACATTCTTCATCAAATAATAAATACACTATGAGACTTGACACTGACCTACTTGTCTACTTGCAACACATTATTTTATGTAAAAAAATATTCGCGAAGTTCATCGTGGTTGAGGAAAAAAGTTGAAACCAACCAACTAAAGTTTCTCAACACGAACTCAATCCACGTATCAAATTTCATGGCTTTATTGTGAAAAAAAATTCTTGCGAAGTGCATCAAATTGTTGAAACTACCCAAAGGCACTTCCTCAACATTAACTCAATGTACGTACCAAGTTTGAACCCCTCAATTTGCAGAAGCTGTGGAGTTTGTCAAATTTTCAAAAACCACGAAAAAACAACAAATATCTACATAAAAATGACGGAGGTTGGAAAAATTTTACTAAGTTATGATTGTTTTGTTCTTCAACGAAAGCAAACCCAGACAAAAATATTTCACCTCATTTAGTGTGATACGATTATCAGCCATAAATTATTTTTTTTTAATCGCGGTCAAGGAGATTTAAAACGGATAAAAGTTACTCTCGCACCTGATTGCTTTCCTTCAATGCCCTGAAATAATATGTACTTTATGGAAAATACGACTAAAAGGAGGAAATTCTTGAAAAACACCTCCCTAATTCACGTACAAACTGTCAGGCTTTCAACTGAAATTGTAGGAAATGTAGAAATGCTCAATGCTCAAAAATCCTGAAAAACTGTTGAAACTTCAGTACAAAACTATCGGTGATGAAAGGAATCAATCGAAAGACACAGTGTGCTCGATTCAAGTACCATATTTGAACCCTCGAACTTAATCCGCAGAAGCTGTGAAACTGCGCAAGTCTTCTAAATCCACGACCATGAATGCTAGACAAAAAAAAGGAAACACACGTGTTTCATTCCTCCCTGAAGTATGTGTCAGGGAGGCGGGCAGCTTGAGTTTGGGATTAACTCCTTCAGCCAGATCAGAGGATACACTTGTATGTACAAGTGCATTAAGGATAGGTGAGACGGGATATTTATGGAACATAGGAAGTGTGGGTAGGGTTCAAAGGATTAATACTGGCCCAGCATTCGCCTTATATGTTTGCAAGCAGTGACTTACATTACCATGAGGAAACCTCTGAGAAAAACTCATGGCAGACCAGTCGGCCCCGGGGTTTGAACCCGAGAGTTCCCAAATACTAGCCAGCGTACCTTACATACTCGACTAACCAGCTTGGTGAATGCTAGACAACAAAAATGTCGCTATATATGTAGGATTTCCGTCCGGGATTCCCCGGATTTGTCCTAGTTTAGGGGGCGTCCGGGGGTCATCCGGACGGGGCTTTCCAAATATGTCCAGGTAAAACCCGGACAAATTTTGTGTCAGGGGAATCCCGATTGATTGAAAGATGAGCAATATATATTAAAACAAATCTTAATTAAAAATTAATTCATAATCGTAAGCCGCCTACAAGCTGAATCCAGAAAGAATTAAATACACAGACGGTTTCTCCTCTGACTAAAATAAAGTATAATTTTAAGGATTTGAGTTGCTTTCACTTTTAAAAATTCCTGATGGAAAAAAACCGACATTTTGGAAAAATGTCAAGTTGAGTTAAATTAGTAAAAAGAACATGATCTCGTTCAAATTGAAACTTGTTTCATAGTTAATAAATAATTTAGGCTTTTGGTTATATAACCTATCTAACCGAACTAGATGACATATCCTATAATTTGTTGTTACAATGTAGAATGTAGTCTATTTGATCTATTTTGATCTACCAAAAATTATTATTATAAGTTGTTTATTTTGAGATAAAGAAAAGAGTTTTTCTGATTATTTTTGTTACCAGATTACCTCAAAAAGAGAAACCTGTAAACTGTGTTATATTAGTAGATAAACATCAAAAACAATTAAAATTTTAATTGTTTTTGATGTTTTGTTTATAATAGGTTTAAAGTTTGAATAAATGAAAAAATTAAAGATTAAACGCTGCTTTATTCTATTCAGAAAAAATATATTTTACGGGGTGTCCGGGAAAGATTATTGTGAAGAGCTTTGGGGATATTAGGTCTCCCTGTCAGAGTTCTTTAATTGTCGAGAGTTCTGTGGTTCCCTCGTATGTCCTTTTCTTTTAGCCTATTTTTGTATATCATCCAGAGTTTCTATTTACTAAATGTAGACACTTTGATGGGTATGTGTCTTTATAAAATCTGGGCAAATGCCTTTTAGATGCTTAGGACGGCTAGAGCCAAAAGATGCTCGTATTCCTGTGTGAAGCTGATAAGTCATATATATATATATATATATATATATATATATATATATATATATATATATATATATATATATTTATCTATATATATATATATATATATATATTTTTATATATATATAATATATATATATATATATATATATATATATATATATATATATATATATATATATATATATATATATATATATATATATATATATATATATATATATATATATATATATATATATATATATATATATTTATATATATATATAATATATATATATATATATATATATATATATATATATATATATATATATATATATATATATATATATATATATATATATATATATATATATTTCATGCGCCTGAAGAATGCTATTATTCTAGTTGATACTACCAAATATTTCTAGTATTGTATTTTTATGAATAATTCTAAACATCAGTGCTCAAAAAATAAATTCAAATTGATTTTCCAGATAAGCGTGGAAATCTTTAACCCAAACGTAGAAACCAGCAGAGAAATTTCCATTTCCTTCAGTCATTTCCATACTAACGAGAGATTTTCGACCCTGGTTTCTCCCGTAATAATCTAATCCGTCATCGTAGATAAATAAAAGTGAAATCGGAAATAACCATCAGCATTAGGCAGTTAGACAATTTAATACGTTCCGGTGATGAGAAATGTTGAAATTCAATCAGCGATTGAGGTCTCATTTCCGATTCGACATTCTTTAGGCTTCTCGAAAGCCTAGAACGTATGGAAATCGATGAAGAAAACCGCAGGCAGTACATTCTGATGGGACAGTTGACCCCTGAAGTTATTTGTGCACTCCAATAATTCATATGCTGAAATAATATTTTGAATTGTCAGTGCATGTTTGCTTACTTAATAACACTAACTATACATAATAATATGTGACATTTTATGTCACATATATGTATTATTATATTTCTTGAATGGGACGGAAATGTTAATCATGTAGTAGAATAGAGCTTGAGCTATACATTTTATTCAAATACCTCGTTTATATTTTGGTTATAATGTATATGAAGAGTGACAACCTTCGTTGGGTTCATAGAAACTTAAACTTCCAGTGCATTGACTTATATTCTATGATTTGAGAACGATAACGCGAAGGAATACAGGGAAGAAATATTATTCACATTTTGTACTTTTCGAGTGATTGTTTTGCTCTTCAACGATGTAAGTGATTGCTTCAAAACTCAACGCAAGTTGCAGTTTGTCAGTCTGTTTTCGAACCTTCAACGATACTAAAATTATATAATTATTTAGAATGGCATTCAATACAGAAAACTGTAAATTGTACCTGCTGTTTTCCAATTAACGAATTGTGTTTGCAAGCCTTAGACTCTTCCATAAGCCCTAGGAATTTTAGTTTTGTAATTGTGTAGATATAATTGATAAGCTCTGTAAATTAAAATGAAAAAATTATAATCTAAGTAATCGTTGTCAAAAACCAGTGAAGTTTTCATTGAAAAAGAAAGATTCGGATACAATATATATATATATATATATATATATATATATATATATATATATATATATATATATATATATATATATATATATATATATATATATATGTTCAGAAAGATTTCCGCGGTCGGAAGTATTTGAAAAACTTGGTTCACGGAATGAACCGCGTAAAAGATTTGAAAAATCTCAGATTTCGTAAAAGATTTTTCAAATCTTTTACGCGGTTCATTCCGTGAACCAAGTTTTTCATATATATATATATATTTATATATATCTATATATATATATATATATATATATATATATATATATATATATATATATATATATATATATATACAGAATTCTTCGTGGTATCGATACACGTTCGTGGCAATAAAATGAAGTAAACTAAGACCTTTATTTGAAATAAATGCTTACTTAGCGAATATAGTAACCACTTTCGGTTGTCAGGACATCCTAGTTCTCGTTGCCGAAATGTTTTCATCTATCTGTAAGATGTGGTTCATTTGTTTCGGAGTGGTGGCGCTGTGTCATATTTATATGCCATTGAGGTACTAGAAGGAAAATATAAGAACGCTTGAAATATTTGGTTGTTTATCACTTTCGATGGATGGATGCTACTGATGAGCCCCAAATAAGGGCGAAACAGTCTGTCTATCATTTCCGTTGATTATGATAAACAAGTATTTCGATGTTTCGTGAACTCGTATAACCTGCTCCGCTAGGAGGTTTGTTTGATTAATTTCAAATAAATGTCCTAGTTTACTTAATTATATATATATATATATATATATATATATATATATATATATATATATATATATATATATATATATATATATATATATATATATATATATATATATATATATATAGAGACATATTCAAAAATTAGAAAGAAATTATAACATTTTTGGTGGGAATAAAATAAAATAGGTTATATTTCGTTTCAATAGAGATAAATTTTCACGAATAAAAAATATCATCTATTAGAACGATGAAAATCTCACAGAAATTAAGAAAATTGCCACAGAAAACAAATTTAAATACCACTCATGCTCAAATCGGTCGGCCAAAGAAGCTGTCATTACCTACGTCCAAAACTTCTCAGCCATCTGCCTACATTACTGAAGGCCAAACCAAACCCTAGAAAATTTATAAAAAATCTGAAACTTCATGTTACACAAACTCTTCGTGTAGAAATATATGAGACAATAGAAAAATAAACACAACGAATATATTTCCTGTTTTTATTGAACGATTAGGTATCTACAACAAAACTGTTAATTTTTTAAGTTTTACTATGTGATTTCTATTGCGATTAATTTCTCCTGAACAATCAATTTTTACCACTGCATCTTCTTTTTGAACTGATAAAACCATTTTAGTTTCAGTTTTTTGTATTGTATTTACACATATTGTATTCTTACAAACAAGCAAATTCCTTCTGTTTCCTAAGCTGTTTTTCTATTCATTCACCATCCAATATCATTTTATTATCCAAAGAATGCGATTGTTACTATAAATAAAATTATTTCTATTTGTATTCCTTCAGAATCAAAGAATATTTAAAGATTGAAGAAATTATCAGAATTCACTGACACAATTATTCAACCTGCAATAAGCGCGTATAATTCGCCTTGTTCTTCATGTGAAATGCAGTTGTATACCTATAATTAGAGGTTGAGGATTTTCAATTTCATAATTTTGGTACATAGTGTTTAAAATTAGTACCGTGCTTCTCTATATTTAATTCGAATTCAGTTGAAAGGCAAAAAATTTGTAGGAGAAAGCGGTTGAGGTTAGAGCCCTTTCAGACTTGGATACTGTATCCGAGATACGCGTATCCCAGATACAGAAAATACCTGCGTTTATATGTACGTTTTCACACTGCATTCAGCACAGCATACCGTATCGCGATACTAAATTTCTGAATCTCGCTCATTCAGCCGCCGGCGACAGTATCCGAATCCGGGATACCGAATTATCATTGTGGCTTATGGACCTGTTCAGACTTGCATACTTTTGCGATTCAAAAAGCACAATAGCATAGGTGTACAATATTTTCATTATTTATTAGTAGAAGTGAAGTGGAATAAAACGGTTTTTCGATTGTACCATGGAGAGTAATGTTTTTGATAACGAGAAATTTATAAGTTTGGTAGAACCGAATTCTTGTATATGGGATATAAGTAATGAAAATTATTTCGACAGAAATATAAAACAAAAATGTTGGGTGGAAATTACCAAACAGATGTGTGAAAATTTTGAAGAAATGACAATTGTTCAACAAAATGAATATGGTAGGTATATTTATAAAAGTAATTATACAGTGCATTCAAAAAGGAATGCATAAATTCATTAGCTAAATAAATCAAATTATTATATTATTAAAAATTCTCGAAACAAGACGATTATTTGTCGAAAGCTTACTGATTTTTACAATAATCATTTCAAAATGGATAACAGAAATTAAATGAAATATTTCAATAATATTGTTTATGAGCGATGAATAATGAGTTTATTCGTTAATTTATATTGCTTTTAAGTTTTTACGGATTGCAGTGAAAACCCTTTAGATGAGCGAATTGATGTTTAATTTGTATTAATCAGTGCACTACTATCTAGTAACTGTTCGCAAATTATCAAGTAAATTGTAAGTTACGGAAATAAATTATAAATAGTACACTGTAGTTAGGGCCCAGTAATATAATATACCACAGCATAGCGCACTCTTCAATGTCCATTTCATAAAAAGCACCGTACAGCGTTGATATTGTACTGATAAAATTTATTTACAAAGCTATATTCTAACAAAAGTATTTTGACTGTATCTGGCCTAAATTCTGTATCTCGCATACAGTATCTCGGATACAGTATCCTAGTCTGAAAGGGCTCTTAGTTGCTTGTTTGTTGTTTCAATATGGAGAATAAGTACAATAAATTGTATTAATGTGTAAAAAATTCACGGAGAGTCAAAAATAAGGTGTGCGGTAAAAAAGCTAGGTTACTGTGAGGGACATCTACAGCTGCTTTATAGTCTTTTTCTGTTTCAGGATTTATTGCAACGTGTTCAGCGAAATGGAACGTTTTAGAATACTAAGCGAAACATGAGCTGCGCAGCCACGAGAGTACTGTTGGCCATCTTGGGGCTCATAACATCATTCTGCCACATTATCGCTTTACCACCCGTTGTCAAAATAGGTGAGTACGTTTCGTCACTTTTGTCAAATTATGTTCAGAAATGTTCACTACCTCTTTCATAGTTGAAATTTCAAATCGATAGGAATACTTCTGAAAATACGAAACACATATACAAAAAATTAATATTGGTACTATTTGTCTCACCGATTTCTATATGTGATGAATGTTTTTTGAAATTACAGCTTCAAATTTCAAATTCAGTCTGTCCCTTGTGGCTCCAAAAAGCCATCCCATCGATGTGAAAAATAGTGTATAGATCTTGACGAGACCTTTGTTATGATTTCTTACACTTGGTGGGTCGAGAACTCCATAGGGCAAAATAGCCCCCAAAGGATCAAATTTTTTTGTATCGCACAATTTTGTCCCCATCCTGGACCAAATTCCTAGGATAGTGAGAAGTGTTCATGGAGTTTTTGGTTTCGTGAGCTAGGGCATGGCTTTCCGATGGAAGAAATTTTGTGCGTTTTACTGGCAGATCAGTTGGGTCAGCCCTAAGATCGAAAAAACTATTTTCATGAGTATCTTCAAGGAAAACACTAGTTGTTTTATCAGGATTCTCATCAAAGACTTGAAGCTCGTTTATATGGAAATGGCATTTTGGTCAAAAGTACCACAGATAATTGAGAGTAAGAGATACATGGGGGTAAATCATTTCGTCAGCGATGTCAAAAGGCATGCAAAGGGTGTGTAACTGGAACCATAGGTCCGAGGGTGTCTATAGGCTCGTGATTGAATATCGACAATGATGAAACACATAGCTACATCATCGGTATTGTTTTTCTATAACTAAAACATTATGATTTATACAAAAAAACTGTTAAGATTTTAAACAAATTTTTACTGAGGCTCCTTCCTTTCGTACTTAAATTATCTTTCAAATTGAATTTCATTAGAGATATTCAAACAGTTTTGATATGCACATCTAACCTGCGCTTTTTATGTGTGTCATGATGATAGAAAGAAAGAAATATTTATTTAACATCGTTACATTGTACATATTTGATACAGGTCAATAAAAATTGTATGTATCATAATATAAATTCCCTAAAAGGGAAAAACTTACGAATATTAAACGCTAATAAAATATAATATATTATAATATGGCCGAATGACCATTCACTCACATTAATAAAACCTTATACGTGAAAACACTAAAGAACAATTAAAATAAATAAAAAGAACTACTCCTACATTAAGGACGGTGCCTCCATATATTCTTTAAGCGAGTAAAAACAATTATCCAACAAAAACCGATTTAATCTTTTTTTAAACAATGTTACAGGTAAACGTTTTATATTTGCACCAAGTTTATTATAAAATTTAAAATCTAATGAGTTAAGTTGAGATCTGACCAATCTATGCCTTTGAATTAAAAGAATCCCCGAAGATCTGGTATTATAATCATGATTATAATCCAGTGGCGGAAGAGTGCTGGATGCACGTCGAATCTCCATCAGCATATGGTAGATGAAAACGCAAGGTAGCGGCATTATACGATGTTTAATAAAAAGTGGTCTACAAGAAGTCGTAGGTCCAACACCTTCAATCATTCTAAGTGCCTGCTTTTGGATCTTAAATACTCTTTCAGCCATTGAAGACCTACCCCATAAAATTGCTCCATAACTAAGGATAGAACGAATATTTGCAAAGTAAACTGTCCTCAATATATCAACTGCAAAAGTTTTTTTAAGTTGTCTTAAAAGAAAAATTTGTTTACTTAGTCTTAGACATATCT
Organism: Cynegetis impunctata; assembly: GCA_030704885.1. Lineage (NCBI taxonomy): Eukaryota > Metazoa > Arthropoda > Insecta > Coleoptera > Coccinellidae > Cynegetis > Cynegetis impunctata. The sequence goes on along the minus strand of JARQZK010003048.1, from coordinate 2,622 downwards.
CCACAATATGAGAATGCCACTTTAAACCACTGTCAATAGTTAAACCAAGCATTTTAACATCAGCAATTGGTTCACAGTTTTGGGCAAAGCTAAATTTTATTATCTGCGTTTTATTGCAATTTAATTTGAGAAAATTTGATGTAAACCATCTTTCGGCAGCTGCCACAGTCACAGCAATATTCGAGTTGATCTCATCATCCGATTTGCCTGGAATAAGTATAGTAGTGTCATCTGCGTATAAGACACTTCTGCAAGGAAGCATGCTTAAGTGCAGGTCATTAATGTAGACGACAAATAGTAGTGGCCCAAGGACAGAGCCCTGTGGTACACCATGCGAAATCACTCTAATATCGGACCGCTTATCATTCAAACATACTGCCTGCCTTCTGTTGGTAAGATAATCTTTGAACAAGGACAAAGGCAGGCCATTTACACCAAGATATTCCAGTTTGTCAAGAAGGATATCATGAGCAACGCAATCAAAGGCCTTGGTAAGATCGCACAAGACTACTGAGTAGCGCTCGCCACTATCAAGGCCCTCGACAACACTGCTCACGAGCTCCATCAAGGCCTGGATGGTCGAGCGGCCAGGAATAAAACCATATTGACATGATGTCAAAACTTTAAACTCCAATAAATAACAAAGCAGTCTATCTTTCAAAATAATCTCAATGATTTTACCAAAAAGCGGTACAATAGTTATGGGTCTATAGTTGTTTAAGTCATTCCTATTTCCCTTCTTAAATATCGGCAGTACCTTGCAAATTTTGAGTGAATCTGGAAATTTACCAGTAGTGAAACATTTATTTATTATGATAACCAGTAATGGACTAACAACCTGCACCGAACGTTTTACCATGGCTGTATTAATATTATAAATATCAACACAGCCGGAATTCTTAAGGCTAAGAACGGCATTCCTTACATCGGATTCCAACACAGGTGACAAAAAAAAGGATGACAATGGACGAGGCATTCTATATAAAAATAGTGAATGGTGATCTTTAACGGTTGGCAATGTTTTTGTAATTGTACTAGATATAGTACAAAAGTAATTATTAAAATTATTTGAGGAAATTTTACTACTATCCAGTTCTTTTCTTTTATTGCTCTCGAATTTGATTAAATTCCATGTGGCCTTTATTTTATTATTAGAATTATAAATAAAATTTTTATATGCGGTATCTTGTAGAGAATTCCGATAAACATATTTGAATTTCTTAAAATTTGCGTAATCAGCACAAGATCTTGTAGAGTCAGCAATAAGTTTCAATGTTGAAAGGGTTTCTCTCTGTTGTCTCAAGTTATTATTAAACCATTTAACAACTGGTCGCTGAGAGTGTGAGTTTAAAATTGTTTTAAGAGGAAAATGTTTGCTGGCTCGGCAAGAAAATGTGGTCACTAAATATTCTGTTAATTCATTTACGGAAGTATGGCAATCGTTAAAAATTTGCCAGTCTACCCCCTCCAGTGATTTCACAAATTGGGTCATATTTTTCTGACACATATTTCTAATTTTTATTGGGGTATTCATACTACTATTAAGCCTTCTTTTCACTGAAATAAGTATTCCTTTATGATCAGATATAGATGTATCAATTACTTGGGAGATATAATTATCTTCTGTTATATTTGTGAGAATATTATCTATACAAGTTTGAGATGCAGGGGTTATTCTAGTGAAATCTGATATAGTAAGGTCTAAATTAAATGAATTTATTAAATGAATGAAATCACTTAAACTACTGTTGGGAGGCTGCATTTTAAAGTAAAGATAGATACCCATTCGTATAGGAAAGATGCTCGAAATTTCAACGTGAAAATTTGGGTGTAGAGGTTTGTTGGTGCCTATCTAAAATATTGGTTACCTTCGATCTCTTTTGGTTAGACTACTGATGGTTTTCAGCTTTTTCATTTCAAATGAATCGACTCATGTTTTCTACAATATTCAAATCCTGAGTAAAAATCTAACGTTATTTATGAATCATACCCTCTACCTAAAATCAACCGTTGATGTTAACATTTTTAAATATTTAATTATCACATAATTACACCCTTTTTTGTTCATGCTGTAGAATAGTTTCTGAGAAACAGTCTAAACAATATGAAAACCTCTAGTTTGGAAATAAGGATCATCTATGCCATTTATTTTTTTTTCTTTGTATCTGAAGATTTTAAAATTAGTTCTGTCTAGAAATTAGTTGAATTTAGGTATAGTCCACATAGAATAAGCCTTGAATTGTACAAAAAATTAAAATTGAACCAAGATGAATATACAGGGTATTTTCGGTGCTTAACTACAAATATAGTTTCAAATTACAATGTGATAAACTGAATATTCTCTATTTTAGCAATTATAAGCATTCACCTAATTTTTTTTATGTAAGCTGTGTTATAATTTTAGTGTTACTGAATGTATCTTTAGAAGCCAAAGTCTTCCGAAATAATTCCGATACAATTGACGAAAATATTCAAAAGACACTTCGTGAGTATCTGCTCTCATGTTCTTTGAAAATGGGTTTAAGAAAAGTCAACATCATTATTCTAACAATACCCTGTCCAGCACAGTAAAGAACATTTGCATTTTTTAGCTCTCATTAATTATGTTGATTGAGATATCCT
>JARQZK010003047.1:142500-149089 GCA_030704885.1 Cynegetis impunctata | reverse complement strand
ACAAACTTTTTGAAGATTTGAATTTCTGTAACACAAAGATTTATTCTTTAGAAAAAAAGTTGAAAAACTTTCAGATCAATGAAGATTCTTTCAGAAATGATTATAATAAGACACTTTATTTTACTGGACTTCCAAAATCAGATATGCTGTTCATTATCTTTGAAAAACTTAAAGAATATTTTTCTGTTCATCATTTAACATTACTCTCCCCTTTTCAACAGTTGATATTAACATTCATGAAGCTTCGCTTGAATTTACCGTTCAAATGTTTAGCATATCAATTTAGCATCTCACCTAGCACAGTTTACAATTTAATAATAATATGTGTATCGAGAGATAATTAAATTTTTATATTTACTTCTTGTTATCTGTAATTTTGGTATTTCTTACCAAGTGTAATTGTGTATATTATGAAAAATTTGAGTAATGTATCATATTTCATCAAATTGTAGTAAATGATAAGTATGTAGTTGCTTTATATAATAAATTAAATATACAAGATTTTATATATTTTCCTTATGTAAGTGATTCTTTTTTATTTCATTTGTAATTTATGCTTTATTAAGCAAGATTAGTGTACATGGTTATATTTTGGTAAAAATAAATATGCAAACATAATTATGAAATAACTTTATTTACTCTGGTACCTATCTAACATTATATCTGATAAAATAACTATGGTAAGAACATACTTAAATTAATTATACAAATTACTATATACAGTTAGCGTAAAACCAGTTGCTTTCAGCTATACTTTAAGGTCACACTTTATCATAGGCCTAGTACCATCATCAACTTTTTGGCATGAACACCACAATGTCACTGTTCCTAATCCTGCCTCTTCTGTAAAATACTTCCCCAGAAGCTCCGGCAAAATGGGAAAAATCTAATGCTTTTTTCAAAATACTTTTAAAAAAATTTCATTGAAAGCAATCCTTTCTACAAATAATCACAGTACTTGGTTTCTGTAACAAACATCTGGCATTGTATTTGATAAAAATAAGAGTGACCTTTATCGAGGCATACACTATTATCCACTATATTTAAACAAGTAGATTTTTTTCTTCTTCATCCTTAGACTGAGAGCAGGTGTGAAGGAGAAAAACAATTGCTGCTATATGACTGCACATTTCTCCTAAGCCTGCCATACAAGTGCAATGTCCACTGGAAATACTACCGTCAGTTAGGATAATAACCCATGAATTCAGAAGCTTTTTCTTGAGACGTTGTGAATGTTTCACCTGAAATATAAAGTTTACTTTTAGTTATAACAATTGAGAACACTGATAAGTATGAGAATAAACATAATGGATATCATTAAAATACATCTTACCTTGCCAATTGTGATTACAGGTTTTCCCACAATGTCAAATCAATGAAGCAGAATTGGATTGATGCTATAAGTATATCAAAACCTCCGAATTTTGAAACTGCATACATATGCAGGGACTACTTTAATGCGAAATCATTTTTTGATTCTGATGAATCGAGACAAAGAAAGCTGCTATGCAAAGAAGCTGTTCCGGCTGTTCCTAAACAGAAAAATATAAATTCGCTTAATCTGCCAAGAGAAAATGGAACAAAAGAGACTGCAATAATTGATATTATTTATTGTGAACTAAGTGATGTAACAGAAGATATAAATTTAGAAGCTTATAAATTTCTTATAAAATAATATTTTTATATGTTACGGTAATATAATATTTTTACGTATTGTTTTGAGTATTATAATATTTTACGTTTTATTACAGTTTATGACAATACAGTATGTACTTGTGTGTATTATTCATGTTTGTTACTTAATAAAAATGATGAGCAGCATATTACGATTTAATAATCAATTATTTAATTTTAATGTTTTATTAGTATTATTCTAATTTTTGCATTATAACTTCTCATTTGTGTTTTATGTACGACATAAGAACTTCCACCCCTCCATTCGTTTCTATTTCATTCTTACTAAAAGAACGCTTAGACAAGGACAGGGGGCCATATGCAGCTTTCTCTTTCTATTGAGCTCTCGCATTCACCAACGGGCCACCTCCTTTACCAACAACGTCTTGAGTATAAGACGTTGTTGCCTTTACTCCCGCGGTCTATTCCTAATAGGTCTAGGATCTGATCCAGGGGGTATAGAACTCATTTAAAAACCAATCCTGCATCTCACTAATCATCTTTCTATACAGGGCAGTAATCTATGGGGAATATATGACAATTACCATTCAATTGTAATTAGCGGATCATGGAAATGAACATGAAGTAAACACAGGTAGGAATTCTTCCATTTCCATTAATTTCTAACTGAAATAAAGCATTCAATGAAAAACAATAAGGAGGCATCATCAATTTTAAGATTAGATTAGCACATAATGATGATGTCAGTCCATTACAATGAGAAAAGAAGTAAAAGTCGTTTTTAAAAAATTTTTACAATATTTGGGGATATTTCTTCTTCTGCCAGAGTATACAATGGAATTTGTCTAAAGATTCCAAACGTACGTCACGTTGTAAAAAGTGTTAGATCTAATTTTTTAAATCTATTTTCTTATTGGAATGAATGATTTCCATGAGACACTATTAATGGTATACACACCTCCTGATAGGTGATTCTAATAATGTACTCCACCTGATGGTTTGACTTTTCCCTGGAATAGAAGAGCCCTCCGAATGTTAAATTTTTTCTCTGTCGCACAATTTTTTCCTGTCTTGGAAGAAATCGTACATGATCTCTTAATAGACGTAACTTAGTTCTCACGCTCAGCAGATCACTAGGATACAAAAACCTACTTTTGGTACTTTAAAATACTTTCCAGAATATTTTACAGAATCCAAGGTCTAGAAACTCGGCCACATAGGTTGCTCATATGTTGTATTACAATCTGCTGTTTCTATGATCCAATGGTCTGTTGAAATTTGATCATTTTGGTCGAATTCTCTTAAATAAATCTAAAGGCACAAGTCGCAATCCTTCTTTTTTGTCACTAATAAGCAGAGCACTTTGAGTTGTAGAGAAGGAGACAAGGTGAGAAGAGAAAATAAATTTTGAATAAGAAATCTTAATTTCGTATTTAAATTATCTTTCCATTAAAATCTTCCTTCGTTCAAGAATTAATGATTTATAAAGCACAACTGAAAATTTCTGAATCTGAATTTACGTTATGCATCCTCCACACATTTTCAACAGAATTATTTTCAAAAAATATTTTAAGCATTACCACTCTAGACAAATTTGATTGAAAATATTTCAAACATAATGTATAACCTTAAATTTTAAAACAGAATTCAATTCAGTTGGGCCGAAATGATATTCATAAATATATTGTAAAAATACATCCAAATTGAAACACTGAGCAAATAATTTTACTCACAATCGATCGGTAATCGATGGTTTTCTAACCTTCAGAACAGTCGGGAAGCGCTTCATTACATACCTCATACATTCCCGGCTAGCGAATCTCACTTTCCCGGCTAGCAAATGTCACTTTACCGGCTAGCTTGTGTCACCTTACCTACTAGCATGGAAATAAATCAGAATTAAGTCGATATTTATTTAATATAAAAAGAAAGAAAAACTATTTGGAATTATAATACATCTTAATAGTTACATTCGAATTATGATTACTATTGACCGCTAAAGCAAGACCTTGTTGCTTAAAGTTGTGAGTTTTTGAATTCGATGATGATGCCGACGTTCCAGGATTTTCAGCATGAGACAACATATTAGCTATTTTTACTTGTCCATGCAAAGAATTCTCCACATAACCTTCAGCCACGGTACTAGATTTCCACCCCCTAATCTCTTCAACTGTAGAATGTCTCCACCTGTATTTGCTAATAAAGTCGCTGAAGTACGTCTGAAACAATGTCCTGCGAATCCATTAACATTTTCTAGTTTTAAAAAGGTTGCAATTTTTTTAGGAAAACTTCCGATAGAATTATGCCCAAAAGGCTGTCGTGTAACTTTGCCAAACCTCATTTGTAAGAACAACCTTTCACAGTCGATGTTGTTGCGCATGTCACAGTATTGTTTGACTACTTTCATCCATTCCGGTTTTGTAATCACAAATGTACGCGAGGAATAGGTTTTGGTTATAGGAATCGTTATTATAATCCGATTTCCTAAAATTTCGAAATTATTTATTTTCATTTTTAGAAGTTCATCACACCTGCAAGCTCCGTAAATGCCAATAATCAAAGCAACCTGAAAGAAATTTGCCTTTTCAAGTATGCTCGCAATTTTGCATAATTAATGATGTCAACATTATGCCTAGTATTTAATAGTGTTCGTAGCATCGAGTACCTAGACCATAATGTACTGGCTTTATCCTGATTACTCAATTCACCGAAATAGGCAAGGAGCACAGTCTCAGAGGTGTGCAGCGCACCTTTAGCCACGCACCAGTTAATATACGTTTCGTACGTATTCACATACCTTCCTCTGCTTTTCACAGGAATAAGGCCTTCGGGTGCTAGTTCTGCAGCTACTCGAAGTTCTAATAGTGTGGATTCAAATTCGCAGTCAGACATTTTTCGTTAATATTGTCAAAAATTGAATTGTGAATTATGACCCAACTGTCAGATCGAATCTATGGTTGAATCAACTAACTTTTTATGTTGCCTAATTAATATACAAGTAATAATTATTATCAGAACTTGATTATGAATGTGATAGATTGTGAGTAAAATAGTATACAAACCTCGGGGAAAATCATTCCAGCCTCACGTCTGCAGCACACCTCGGTGCTGCGCACCTCGGTATGCTACCTTGCCGTTCGGCTGTAATAGATTACTTCCCCGCTCGGTATGTAATATACTATAATTGAACACTAATTTTAAGACCGGTGTTATACATTTTTTATATTAAATCAGACTACATAGATAAAAACTTCGATCTCTTGAACTGTAAAAATTTCATATTATCCAATTAACATAGATTACAGAGAGAAAAAAGGGAAATCATATGTTCAGCGTCAATAAGTGTATCGAAAGGAAAAAATCGATAAAGAACAACTACGACCCTGTTTTTCCTCATCTAGCTTTTTAAATTCTTCCTTTCATCCCCAGGGCTCATAAATGTGACATTAATATAGAATATAGATACCTGAATCATATTTAATATTTATGATATACGACAATTTTAACTACGATTCATTCTTGATTTCGGTGACGTCCTCAAGTGTACCTACGCAAATTCTATATATATATATATATATATATATATATATATATATATATATATATATATACAAGGGCGCACCCAGGGTGGTGTTTAGGGGGTGCATAATCAAAATTTACTTCCTTAAATTTAAATAGAAAACGCACGTCCCGTATCCGGTAAATCATAATAGATCTTATGGCTAACCGATAGTGACCAGTAGGCTCATTTTCTAGTAGCAGATGAGCTAATTTCACAATTATTATCTTAGTAATCTCAATTATTTTGTTACTTCAATGAATCTCAAGGGGGGGGGCTGCAGCCCCATGACCCTCCCCCTGGTGCGCCACTGTATATATATATATATATATATATATATATATATATATATATATATATTATATATATATATATATATATATATATATATATTCTGGGTTTTTGGATTTGGCAGTGTAGGTGTTTAGTAAGTATAGCGAAAATTGGTAATGATAAATGTAATCCTCAATGTAATCATAAAACGTTTCGGAGAATGTTGTCTCCTTCTTCAGTATTTTAAGAGCTTAATTATCTGTAAATATTTTCCTTTGTGAACAATAAGTAACAAACAAAAATGGTTAGTAAGATCTTTTACCTCTAATTAAAATATAGTTATGACGAAACATTTCAGTATGGTATTTTAACTTGTTTAACAGGAATTAGTAATTAAAATGGGTATCTTAAAATTTTTATTCCCCATTATGTCGTCCATTGTTAGTTTATGTCTTGTCAAACTTATGTGTTTGTGTTCTGTTCTCTGTTTTCTTCTTCTTTTTTGTTCTTCTTTTTCTTGATATGAAAGGTGTATAAAAATGGCTTAAAACTTTTGAATGTCTTGTCTATCACTAATGTATCTTCTAAATTTAGTTTTTATTGTGGATCATTTCCCAAAACTCTCTTGTGTCTTTGTTTTGGTTCTGTTTTTAAAATAATTTAGTATCGTCGTAGTCGAAAATCTGTCCTTTAAGTGTCTTTATGTTTGTTAAGTGCTGTTGATGGCAGTTTTAGTGTATTTTGTGTGCGTTGAGTCTGGTCTTGTAGTCTTTGTGATGTCTGTCCAATGTATTGTTGGTCACAGTCCCTGCATGGTATGGCTGTATAACAATGTTTGATTTTTTAATTTTTGGAGTCACAGCTTTAAGTCTACTGAAAACCTGTTTAATTTTGGGTTGCGTGGCTTGTGGACCGTTTCTATATCGTGTTGTCTCATTATTTTTCCAATTTTGTGTGACAATTTTCCTGTATAAGGTATATGATATCCTGATTTTTGTTTCCATCCTGTTTTTGTTTCCTTGTCGTTGTATCTGTGTTATATATTCTATGAACTCTTTGGCGTATTAGAGATGTTATCATTTTTGTAGGATAATCATTATTTGTCAATTGTTCCTTTAAATC
>JARQZK010003047.1:132500-137500 GCA_030704885.1 Cynegetis impunctata | reverse complement strand
AAAACAAGTAGATAAATTGAATACTTTGAAAAAATGTCGATTATAAATGTTGCTCTAATTTAAACTTAATATACTTGACAATAGAACATCAAATCAAGTCACATAAGCAAAATATGAAAAAAACGCTACTGCAGTACTCCGGATTAGAAAAGCAGGTTTTCATACCGTATCCAGTTTTAAAAACCTTATTTTATAAAATAATTCAAAATTTATTCAATAAAGATTTTTTTTTCCGAATTGAAACCAGCTTTCCGTCTATTTATATTACTAATTTTGGACCCCATTACTTCATCCCCAAACCAATTCGTACCAGAAGCAATCCCATCCAAAATATCATACGAAACTACCTTTTTACAAAATTGCAACCCTATTGCTCCATAAAGACATACGAATAAATATATATATATATATATATATATATATATATATTTGAAAAACTTGGTTCTCGGGATGAACCGCGTAAAAGATTTGAAAAATCTCGACGTTTCGGCTCCTTTTGCGAAGCCATCTTCAGGAGAATTAGAAGGAAAAATTATTCAGATACGTGGCCTCAATCTGCCTACTCCACGAATCGAATTAGGAGGAATCAGAAATAATACGATTGCGTGGTCTCAACCTGCCTACTCCACCAACCGTACTACTTCCTGTCAACTCTGAAGTCTCAACCTGCCTACTCTTCAGAGTCAACTTCTTCTTCAACTCAAATCTTTTACGCGGTTCATCCCGAGAACCAAGTTTTTCAAATACTTCCGACCGCGGAAATCTTTCTGAATATTATATATATATATATATATATATATATATATATATATATATATATATATTTATATATATATTATATATTATACATATATAATATATATATATATATATATATATATATATATATATATATATATTTATATTATATATATATATATATATATATATTATATATATATATATATATATATATATATATATATTATATATATATATATATATATATATACTTGAGGGATATTTATGAATATTTCCAACTATAAGGATTGGTTAAGTTGGCCATTTTCGGGACAGTAGTACTTTAATAAAAACTCGTGAGCAGCAGAGCTCCATCACTAAAGTCGAATTTTACGCGCGAAATGCATCGCGTCGAGATGCGGTTCCAACAAATTGAATTATATTTTGAAAAATCACGCTTAAAAAGCAAAGCGAATTAAAAAATAGAAAATAATTTATTTTACTAAAAAAATCGCAGCGTGGTTGAAGTTAAAACCTATGAAGAAACGCTCCTCAACATCAACTCAATCCACATACCAAATTTCAAACTATCGTAAAAAAAATTTGCGAAGTGCATCGGGTACTGATAGGAGGTCCATTAGGGATGGGAAAAATACTACGGCACCTGACTACTTTCCATCGATACACTGCAATAGTATGTAAAAATGCACGAAAACTATTATCAGTGAATGAGGTTGAATCTCTGTGACAAACTCAATGGTGAAATCTACAAATTAATGTCTTCTATATTTTTCAACAAGGTATTTCTCAAACTTGCTACAATTTATATTCTGTCCAAATTCTATGTTTCTACGAAATCATTTCCAAGGAACATATTTATGGGGGCGTAATATTTCATTCAGACCAACAAATTAATAAATATTAATGAAGAAACCTATATTATATTATACGTATACTTATATTATAGTATACGTTATTTATGTTTCTCTCGCTGAAGAAGTATTTGAAACAAGGAGCTTTTAAGATTCAACATGTAGACTTTGAAGCGCACACGTCGAATGGAATACTTTAGACGACGCGGCTAAAAAAACATTAACAATAAAACAACAATTAACACTAAATCCAAACAATATTTAGAAATGATGAATAAAACAGCAATAACAATGAAATACAAGTCAAAATGTTATCTAGATTTTCTTACGCACAAACGTCACTTTCTTTTGCATTTCGAATTGAATGGAAGATGTTCTTACTTCTTAGATTAATCCCTTTTTCAACTCTTATATAGAGTTGGTCAAAAATCTGAATATAAAATCTCTCAATCCTGTCCAGATGTAAAAGGCCATAGGCATTAGGTCTGTTGATTTTTCCAGCCAACTATCGATACAATGGTCAATTATTCCAGAAATTCGTTGAAATACAATTGTTGGCGATGCAGCGTAATAGCATATTCATACTGAAAATAGATATTCCTAAGATTCAGTGGCTATACTGCATCATGTTTGTCGACTTACAATTTGCAAACAAGTGTGATAATATAATACAACCCCTAAAAATATCTGCCCACATACTTAAGCAAAATCTTCTTGATAATACCAGAACTACGAGTACTGATATAAATTTTGTTCGTCCAACTACAATGCAACAAGAAATCATGCACTTGGTCACAGTAGTCCAGGAACCATTGTCTAAATTCCAATCTTCAAAATCTCCAGATCTGAGATGTTGAACTTTTCCCGTCCTGTATGGCTTGAATTTGTTTGCAAAATCTGCTTAATGCTAGTTCTTGATACACGTGTTAATATCTTCACTTTCGAGTTAACGTTTCGGGCATTTTTAACCACATCCTCTAAAAGGAGGATTTCTTCTAATGTCCTATCACTGTTCAACGCATATCTTTTTGTCAGATCGACCACTATTGATTAAGTTGAGTTGCAATTTTGTTTACTAACAGAAAGATCTTAATTTTATTATTGAAAATTAAAGTACACTTGAACTATTTAAAGATGGTACGTTTGAACCAAAATTCCGTCTTTGTGAAAGAGCATGAAAAAATAGATAAAGGAGAGGTTACTGCAATGTAGAAATATTATTGAAGTAATATGTCAATTTGTGAGTATCAAGTGTATTTCAACTAAAATACTACATAAAGTGAACAAGGAAAATTCTTCAATAATTTAAAAACTCATTTTTCATGATTTTATTTTCAACTAAAACCTATACAAAATATTAAATTACAGTAAAGGTAAACTACATACTTTCATGTTAGTTTCATAACACTCTTACAAATCGACTACATATTCACAAGCTTGATATGTATATTTAAGCATAATACCTTTGAAGTAGTGTATATTTTATTGCTATTATTTCTATTTTATTATTATCTATGTTAAAGAAACATAATTTAATATTGTCGAAGAAACTATTGCGCAATGTTTCAAATCATGTATTTTATGATACAAATTTTGTATAAAAATTTAACATAATTCATTAGGTGCTCACATGAATATAAGAATTTAATTTGAAAAATGACAATTGTATTATTTCACCCGACGAATAACCTACGATAATAATGAACAAAGATCTATAATTTCACATTATTAATTATATTCCAAACACGAGTGGTGAAATTTGCAACAGATTAGCCATACGTAAAGTCAAAACCATAAGTAGGAACAGAAAACATTTGAGTTCATTGAAGGGAGACAACCGATGGTTGAAAAAAGTGGCGTTTATCAAAATCATTGTGGTTATTCTAAGGCTTTTTATATATTGATAACAGAGTTAATGAACATAAAAAATCTGATCTGTATAACAAGTACTAAGTGCTGTCCGGACATTGTACAAAAACCAGTCACTTCATGGATTTAGAGAGAGAAACAGCTTTATTGTCCTATAAAATTACAAAATTTTGTCGACAAAGCACATACCTATAAAAAATTGAAAATAAAATTTAACAATGATAACTAATTAAACAAAATACACTTTCAATTGTTGAACAAAACAAGAATCTATTAAATAGAAGAACAAAATAGAAAAACATTTATCAGTCAATTATGTATAAACATATGTTAAGAATCAACATATTTGTTATTCGCTTATGTTTTGCATCAGTTCACGTGTGTCAACTGGTCTCAGGAAGAAACTGTCCATAATATTTTTAGATGGTAGCAGAAAGGAGAGAGCATCAAAACTCGGAACTATATTTGAATTGATATTTTTACATACATTCACGAAGTAATTATTCAGTTCATCAGGGCTGGGATCAACATAGCATGAGGAACGTGTTTTATCTCTTAAGACATTTATTATAGACCATGTTTCTTTGGAAGAGTTCGAAGCTTGTGAGATGCGAACATTGTAGAAGTTGTGCTTAGCCGATTTAATGATTTTGCGGTATAATGCCCTATAGTTGTTAATGTAATTCAATATAGAGGGGTTATCTATGAATTTTTTAATATACATTAGCGATCTCATATTTTTAGATGAAATTCGAATTCCCTTAGTTGTCCAAGATTTGTGACGCTTAGTTTTTATTTTGCGAAGGGGAAATGCTATATCAAAACAATTAATCATTTTATTAATGAAGTCTAAAAATTTAGAGTCGGTATCTTCAAAGAGACCACGCCAATCAGTAAACAGACATGCATTATAAAACAAACTAAAGTTTTTTCGAGAATAAATTCCACCCATTCGACAGTTTTGTTTTGGAGCTGTCTGTGGAATCACAAAACTGGCAAGAACCGCTTCATGGTCCGAGAGGTCCGTACTGATTACCCTGTGTTTGACATTAAGGGGAATAAAATCAGAAACAACGTAATCTATGATTGTAGAAGAAGTTTTGGTTGTTCGAGTTGGCGAATCCACATGCATAGTGAGACAAAACGATTCTAAAATATTCACCAAAGATCTCCGAGAGACTGCACGAGAACTTTACGGATCGGTACAAAGGAAAAAATATAAGACCTTCAGGAAATTCTCGGAATCTCAGAAACTAATAGCTAGAAATCCAAAATTGTTAATAACCAATTGATTTACAGCCTATCAGCAGTGATGCAGTCCCGAAACATTGCAAAGTAAATTTGAATCAATTTTGAAATTCAAATATATTATTAAACTTTTACCAAGTAGGTGTTTTTCAAGATTCATCGAATAACAAAATAAATTGAAATTACTCATTGGATCACAAAAAGCCTGAACCAGATAATGTTGAAATGGCAGAAAATATAAGCGTATTTTCGAACATTTTGTAACTGCTACAATGAAGCCAATATATACTG